>PVLD010002578.1:0-162109 GCA_004027595.1 Dinomys branickii | reverse complement strand
GTCTTGACTGTGCTTCCTCTTCAAGCTAAAGCTACACTACTGGAAATTTACCTATCAGGGCAAACCATGTCTTCGTCACCAAACCCCGAGTCTCCCCGCATTTGTTACTCCTGCTGCCCCGCTACTGAAATGCTCCCTCCCGGCTTCCCACGGGCTCTTAGACTTCTTGTTTCTGAGCGTCTGATCCTGCTTTTCTCCTGTGTTGACTCTTCATTCCCTCTGTACATTTAAAGGAAGCTCTTGTTGGGCTCTAAGGCGAATACAGTAAAGTGCATACATCTTGCAAAAAGAGCTGGGTGAATTTCCGAACACACGTGTGTGGGAATGAGGGATATACAATACTTACCAAAGCCCTCGCTTTCCTACCCAGGTGACTTCCCTCGCTCCCCCGTTCTTCAGTAATCACTGCTCTGACTCCTACCAGAATGGATTATTTTTGTCTGTTGTAGAGATTTATGTAAATAGAACCATAGTCTCTGTGCCCTTTCGTAGATTCTCTCTAGTTCTTGTGTGTGAGTCCTTGTGCGTCTTGCAGGTTGATCGTGTTCCACTGCCTAATCTGGTAGGATTTGGTGTTTATCCATTGTGCTCCTGATGGACATTTGGGTTTTTTCCTTTGTTATTTTTTTTTCTGAATAGAGCACTTTTCAGTATTTTGTAATCTTTCTTCACAGTATTACACTTTTCTTCAGTGTGATCCAGAACAACAACCATCCAGCCTCCCATGGACCTGCCTTTTCCTGAGGCAGAGCAGCAGCTGCCCCTTTCTCTGACATCAGGAAGGTAAGTCATCCATCGAATCGTGCAAGGAGTAGTGGGAGCCGGCATGAAGCCGTGCGCCACCCAGAAATCGCAGGCTTTGCGAGGCACGGCAGTGAGTCGCAGGCCCAGTGGTGGCGTGGTCAGGGTCTGCAGACCTCCCGGGCTTCTCTGTGAGGGGAGCAGGCAAGCAGCAGACAGCCCCGGGCTGGAACTCCCTGGAGCTCCGCAAATCTCTGGGCTGGGGCTGGGCTCCCTGGCCTCCTGCCCAGTGCCATGAGGCAACCAAAATGAGAGCCCAGAGAGCCAGGGGCCGCATGCTTGTTTCTCTAAGTCTTAAAGTGGATGATGTCATCCATGCAGTCCTGTCTGCCCAGGGGAAGGACTTCAGACCCCTCCCTCAGGACCTGCTGGTAGGTCTTTCCATGAGAGGAGGAGGGAGAGGAGAGGCCCAGCAGTGAAGCTGCAGGAAAGGCTGGGGCGCCTGGGGAGGAACCTGATGGTAACGGCATGGATTGACAGGTGACTGCCCAGGGAAATCAGGTGAGCAAACTGAGTTACGCTTGAGAGCCTTTGGGCCATCAAACTGAGTGTCTATGCAGATATATCAAGGAAAAGCAAAGGGGGGAAAGAGAGGGAGGGAGGGAGAGAGACACACACAGAGAGACAGAGAGGCAGAGGGAGAAACAAGCCACAAGCCCCAGACAAGTCCTGCTGATCTGGTAATGACTGGGTGTGCTAGGGTTGGTGTTTATCCCAGACAAAGCCCAGGCTTTCCTGGGATCTGGTGACAATTTGGGGCCAGATATATTCAAGGGGAAGGGCAAGTCTGGAGGGGGTTTGGAGTCAGGAGACCTGGGGTTGAGACTCAGCCATGAGGCCCACAACTCTCCGGCCCCGGTACAGCTTCTGTCCCCTCCGCCTGCAGAAAAGCAGCCTGGGAGTGGAAGCCAGGATGGTCAGGCTGCACTGGCCCTCCTGGGCCTAGCAGTTCTGACCCATCGGGCCTGGCCTTGCCAAGGCTCTGGCTGAACATCACAGTGGCCTTGTCAGCACACATCCAATTATCCCTTGTTGTCTTTGAGATCTACCCAAACCTAAGACAAAATTTGATGTTGTCCTTAAACTTTTACTGTGAAAGGCATGTTAGAGTCAAATCTTCATGGAACCTCTCACCTTATAAGGCACTTACTTGCTCAATGATTTTTTTTTTTTAAGTTAAAAGTTCCTTAATTGTTTTATTACTGATGCCACTACCACAATTAGCAGGGCAATATACCTAATATAATGGAAAAGAAAAAGAAAAAGCTACTATACCTAAAAGACCTCAGGATATGCATCTAATTAACAGTGCATTAATCAATAGCTGCACTTTTTGCAAACTGTGACTATCAAGGCCCTGATCCAGAAAGACTTCCTGTTTAAGCTGCACTAACTTTTTGACTATGAGCGGGTTTTCTCTTTAAGATGCAGGAACTTTTCTGAGTATGGGTCATTGCCCCTCGGAGACAGATTTTTCAAGTTCCTCTAATGCATTTGGGACAACTGTCTCAGAGTCACCTGCAGCTTTCCTGACAGCTCGTTCTCTCCTGCTAAGAACTGTAGTCCTTTTCTGCTGTTTTTAAAACCTTCTGCTACCATATCCATCACTTCTACCCCCATATCTATAGACACCACCCTAGGGACTGCCTGAGCTTCTATCAGATCTGCCTCCTTGAGGGCATAATTTGATTGGTGTTGTCCACTATAATTTCCAAAATCATTATAGCCCTCACCATTACCATAGTTCTCACCACCAAAATTTCCTCCTTCCTTATAACCCTTATATCTTCCATCACCACCACATCCACCACCATGGTTTCCACATCCTGGTCCACCGCCGCCATAGCCTTCTCTGCTATGTAACCAGAACCACCATTGTAGGCACTACTATCCCCTCCAAATCCATTCTATCCACCATCACCTCCTCCATAACCACCTCTGCTGCCAGTTCTCCCGCCACCATAGCCTCCTCTTCTAACAAAGTTTCCACCATGGCCAAAATACCCCCCACACACACTTCCAAAGTTTCTTCCATGACCCATAAAGTTGCCAGATCCACCTCCCTGGCCTCTTTGTGATCCAGAAGACTGCATCTCTTGTTTAATGAAAAGCTCTTTTTCATTTCACAACTACCCTCAGTGACAGTGTCGCATTTCTGGACAACAGTCTTATCAACAGTATCATGATCATCAAAAGTCACAAAAGCAAATCCTCCCTTTTTCCCACACTGCCTCTCTTCCATAACGTCTGTGGTTTCAATCTCACCATACTTTTCAAAGTAGTCTCTCAAACTCTATTCTGCATCTTCTTTAATATCACCAACCAAAATTTTCCTCCCTGTCAGATAGGCAGGCACCAGGCTTTACTAACTGTCACTGGAAAGAGCTCTCTCTGGCTCCACTGCATGCCCATCAGCTCTGTGAGGTCAGGCATACATTGCTGCATCAGCACACGAGCAAGTCACAAAACCAAGACCCATGAGCATTGTTTGGCGAAGTCTCGTTACCACACAACCTGAGTGTGCCCCATCGCTCTCCACATCCCTTTAAACTATCTAACCCTAACCTGTACTTCCAAAGCTCAGGCCACCAATAAACAGCTTTCTCACCTGCTCTCGTTCCTTTGGATCATAACCCTCGTTCCCTGGCAGCAGTTTTACATCCATTTTGAGGCTGGACTCGCCTCATGCAACTCCTCAAGCATCTTGTGAGACCAGCAGGAAGAGGCAGGGCCAGTCATCACATTGCTTCACACATTGCCCTCTGTGACTTTCAGCAGTTAATTCTGAACCAAACAGTCCTATCTGGGAAAGAGCCATGGGCTCCAATAGCCTGAGATGATGCTACTTTCAGAAGTTGATGGAGTCATGAATAGAAGGCAAAAAACAGGACCATGAATATGGTAATCTGGCTGTCTTGGTTACTTTTTTCTCATTGCTGGGACAAAATACCCAACACCCAAATGAATAAAGGAAAGGTTTATTTAGCTTACAGTTTGTGGAGGTTTCAGTCCACACTCGGCTGGCTCAGAAGCAGAGTAGCACATGGCAGAGGGCAAACTTCACTGCAGCAGAGCACAGCAAAAACAACCAGAGCAAAGGGGAGAAATGGCTGCAAGCAGCCTTCTCCTCCCTTACACTGTAAACAGCCTACCCCCACCCAGGGGGCGAGTAGCTCTCCCACAGTCTCCATGCCCTCCTCTTCCATAGGCTCAGGATGTATACAAAGTAAGCACCCTGGCTTCCTGCTGAATCACTCAGCCAAACCTCTAGACTCTCCAAGTTGACACAATGTATCAACCATAACACTGGCTTATCCCTTGAATATGGTAATCTGGCTTTTGGAGGCTGAGAGAGTTGTCACAGTGGAGACAACCGACTTATACCTAAGGATTGAAGGACGAAGTTGGTTAATCTGTTGCTCCAAGAAGTATGTATGTGGCTTGTTCTACCTAGGATGCATCCTTCAAACCGAGTCCTTGCATCTTAAATGTTGCAGCTGAAGCAAAAGTGTGGTGTTCATAAACAAGTTTGGGCACGGTCCACAGGGATCTGGTGGCAGCAGAGATACTGATGCCATCAGCATATGCGTATGGGAGAGAGCTCACTACCCCCATCCCCTTTCCCTTTTTCAAATTTTGAGACAGGGTCTTGCTAAGTTGCTCAGTTACCCAGGTTAGGCTTGAACTTGTCTCTCAGAGTACTGGGACTCATTTGACTTTAAATTTGTATGTGAGTCCATGTCACTAATGGACACTTGACTATTCTCTCTATAGTCCTAAAGTGGATCCAAACATCAAACAGTTCCTCACTGAGGAATCCATATGCACAGTTATCTTAAAACCACCATATGCTATATTCTCTAATCTGGAAATAGAAAATATCTGAGATACCTAATTAGTCCCAACCTGTGTGGCTTATTGGAATCCCCTAGAATCAGCTACTACCCTGGAAGGCCATGCCACACAGGTGGTGGGGCCCACCCAGGGGCCAGATTATTATGCCTCAGACTTCAGGGAAGATCCCTGCCCCATCACCGACTGCCCTGAAACGGCTCTGCAATCACATCCTGTGGCCACCCCAAGTGCCATACTGGTTGCCATGCAAGAGATTCAAATCACATGGCCTGGTGACAGGCTTAGGGTCCTGTGGCTTTCACATGGGCTGTCCAACAGGCACCACTGAGAGCTGAGGGCTGGTTTGCAGGTGGGAATGGAGGTGGGTGAAGGAAGGCAGCGTCCCCACAATGCTTTGTAACAAAGAATGACGAGCCTGCACTTTGCTTCTTTCCTTTCCCTTTTTATCTCCCTCCTCACTTTCCACAGCCATCTGTGCAGAGCTCCGAGTCTTCACACACAAAGGGCACTCTGTAGTGGGAAGACCCAGCCCTGCACTGCGGGAACTGCTGCCACTCCAGGTCAGAGGCCCATAGCTTATAGGATATCCGCCCACAAGCTAGTTCTTCATCATCACTCAATTTTCCCTGAAAACTGGCTGTCTTCTTCTTTTTAAGGGGCGGGGGTGGGACTGATAGTCTAGTGGGAAGGAGGGAAGGAGAGAGAGGACAGTGAGGAGAGTTGTTGTTCTCTATTTTCAAAATAAAGAACTTTCCCCGAATTCACTTCCCCAAATGAGGCCATCACTATCAACTTACGTTTTGGTTCAGAGAAGAGCAAATTGCGTCTCAGTGTCCCTCCAGATTCTGCTACCCAGAGATGAGGCCTGATTCACCTGAAAAGGGGCAAGCAGTGGCCTATGGTCACACACCAAGGGACACTTCTGATTCCTTCCTCTCCTGAGATTGACTGTCATTAGCAAATACCAGAAATAAGCAGGCTGTACACAGGACACAGTGTGGAGTGTGGCATGCTGTGTCATGGAACGGACCTTTGATGTGATGTGGAAATAAACTCAGTAGTCCAAGAAGACAATAGTGACCAACCTGGTCGGATCTGAAGAGTTTTCCTGGCAGTGTTAGAGTTCCCTGGATTGGTTGGAGCATTTCTACCTGCAGCACTGGGTGTCTGTCTGGGACTAGTGTCCATCTCTGGCCTGGGATTCTCGGTCCATCACAAGTGCATGCTGACTTCAGCTGCAGAAATACAAGGGGAGAGTGCTGTTACAAGTCATGACCGACTCTCTGGAAAGACCTTCCAGGTGCCTACTTCTGAGGAGAAATGCTTCTCTTCTTTCCAAGCAGGGCTCGTTTGAGAGCACCCTGAGACTGGCATGGATGGGTTCGATGTCCTACCCAAGCCAGGGTCTGGAATAAGTGCCAACTGTGAAGGGCCAGCCCTGCCTGCTGCTGAGGGCCTGTTCAAACAGACAGCGCATCCTTTCTGAGGCCAAAACTGAAACAACAACAGAAGCAACGCGAAACCCCTTTCTGAGCCACAGCTCTGGCTCTGGCTGTAATTTTTGAGAACGCACTTCTCCATTCCACGAATGGTTACCTTTGTCTTTATGGTCCAGCTATTTATGTGCTCTGAGAACTCCTTTTCCAAGAAATGAGCTAGCCCCCTGGGGACTGTGTTTACTGAATCTCTTGTTATATCATATCTGGAAGGAAACAAACTTTAGAAGCTTAAAGAGTAATGAACATTTCTGATGATCCTTGTGGAAATGTGTCTTGTGGTGATGAGCAGACTGACACTTTGACCACATTAAAACCTCACATCGAAACCTTAAAGCTTTGGCCAATCTCATGGCTTGGTATTGTCTCCCCTTTGCCATAGGTGGGCTCTGAAGTTGGGGTTTCCACCTGGCAGCTGAGATCTATGGGGTTAGAATGCAAGGAAGTGGATCAGTCCCCTCTCCCCAAGGAGGCCTTTGGGCGATCCTTTCAAGTGATGTAAGGAAAGCATTCAACCCTCAAGTATAATAAAAGCTCCCAGAAAACTAGGGATAAAAGAGAACGTCCTCTGTCTGATAACACTTTACAAAAAATCAGCATCTCATTATACTGGAAGTCTTAACCATTTACTGCAATGCAGAGAAAAGAAATAAAGGGAGAAGCAAAAGAATTACATCTTAATCTATACATAGCATAGTTATTTATGTGGAAAATCCTAAAAAATCTATAAAACATACTATTAGAGCTAATCAATTGAACAAGGTTATGGGATATAAGATTATTAAAATATCAATTACCTCTTTATGTACAGAAAATGAAATTAGAAAAACAACTCCACTTCTAGTATCTTCAGATCTTTATATTGAAGACTAAACATTACTGAAAGAAATTAATGAAGATCAACATAAATGCAGAGCAGTGTATATTCTACTCACAAACTGGAGGATCTAATGCTGTCAAGATGTGAGTTCTCCACAAATTGATCCTTAGAGTCACTGCAATACCAGTAACAATTCCGCAAACTATTTCTTGTATAATATTCTATAATTTATATAGACATACAAAAAATAGAGTACATCTGCCTCAACTACCTGACCTTGGAGATGGTATGGGAGAGGGACTGACAAATAAATAAATAGATCTGGGTAGAGAACCCAAAGCAGGCACATACTCACAAGGTCATCTGTTTTTTGGCAAAAATACCAGAGAAATCAATGGGGAATGAAAAGTCTACTCAGAAAATGATGCTGCATTAACTGGATGTTTCTATAGAACAAACAGACAAACAAAACCTCAACTTCCTTCTTCTATCATATACAAAAAATAACTTCGAATGAGTCACAGATCCAAATATAAAGCCATAAAATTTTTAAGAGATAAACATATGAGAACATCTTAGCTCTGGGGACAGGCAAATGTTTCCTTAGGTAACAGGAAGCAGTAAACATGAAAGAAAAATCAATAAATTTGTCCCTACCAAAATTCAAAGATTCTTCTGCTAAAAGATATCATTAGGTACATAAATAAGCAAGCCATATACTGGGAGAAAATATTTGCATAATGTCTGAAAAAGGACTAATATTCTGGGTGTATAAAGAGCATTTCTAACTCACTAACAAATGATAATTCAATTAAACATGGATGAAAGGAGTTTAAAGAGACACTTTCCAAAAGAATATATAACCAGGCTTGGTGGTGCACTTCTGTAATGCCAACATTTGGGAGGCTGAGGCAGGAGGATCATTATAAGTTCAAGACCAGCCTGGGCTACAAAGTGAGCTCAAGGCCAACCTGAACTGCACAGGGAGACTCTGACTCAAAAAGACAAAAAAAAAAAAAAAAAAAAAAAAAAAAAAAAAAAAAAAAAAAAAAGAATATATAAATAGCCATAGGGGTCTATCATTAGTCATCAAGGAAATAAAAATTAAAACCATGCCATCCCTACATACAATGAATCACCAACTATTAGTGGAAATGTGATGACTTCTTAGAAAACTGTCAACTTCTGGAAGCCCTGTGACCCAGCAGTTGTGTTAGGGAATTTCCCAAAAGAAATGAAAACATATGTCCCCAAAGGGGGTCATTCAGGAATGGTCATGGTAGCTCGATTCAGAGGAATCGAAAAGATCAAAACATTTCAGGTGTTCATCAGTGAGAGAATGTTAAACAAGCTTGTAGCTTCATCAGATAAAATACTATTCAGAAATAAAAAGGAACACCTGGAAAACTGAGGCAGGAGGATTGACAGTTTGAGCCCAACCTGGGCAACTTCGCAAGATCCTGTTTCAAAATAAAAAAATAAAAAGGGATAGAGATGCAGTTCAGTGCAAAGGCCTGGGGTTTAATATCCGGGACAACAAACACAGTCACACAAATAAACCAACTACAGGGAAGAGACTATTGATATGGATATCAACTCAGATTGCATCAGGCAGTGTTCTGTTACTATAGAAAATACCTGAGACAGCCAACCTATAAAGAGGAAAAGTTCCCAATATTAGTGGTTCCAGCCCACATTCAGGCAGATTCAGTACTTTGAATCCTCTGGTAGGAGTGCCAGGTGGCAACGCAACATAGTGGAGAAAATTTGTTCACTTCATGGCCAGGAAGCAAAGGAGAAGGAAATGGGCTGGGGTCCTTTTTGACTGTCCCCTTGAGAGGCACACTCTCAGTGACAAAGACCTGCCACTAAACCACCTCTTAATATTTGTGCACCATGCTGGGCACCAACCCTGGAACATGTAGTCTTTGTGAACACTTTCCCCAAACTATAAGAAAGGTGAACCTCAGAAAATTCATGCGAGCAAAAGAAGTCCTACATAGCCACATCCATGTTCCATGTCTTTCTGTGGAAAGTTGGACAGGCAAAATTAATCCATACTGGCAGAAAATCTGAACAGGAGTGACTTTTTAGAAAGCGAGGACTGGCTGGAAAGGCAGAGGGAGACTTCTAGAGGTGATGGTAAGATTCTTTATCCTGAGGTATGAGTTGGTGTATAGGTATGTTTCTTTGTTTAAAGTCATCTCAAGCACACTTAAAAGAAGTGTATGTGATGTGGGCATGGTGGAAGACACATGTAACCCCAATACTCTGGGAGGCTTAGGCAGGGGGAGTACAGGTTTGAGACCAGCCTGGGCAATTTAGCAACTAAGAGAAATCATGTCTTGAAATAAATTTTTTTTTAAATTAAAGAGCTGGGGATGGGTAAGCACTGTACGAAGACTGAGTTCAATCTCCAGTTACTCACTTACTACACACACACACACACACACACACACACACACACACTCCTACACATTTTGGTAGATGTAAATTTTACATTACAAAGCCTCTGTAAGCTCAACTCAACCAGTACTTTGAGCCCCTCAAAAATATGATAAGAAGAATACAAAAACAGAAGAGAAAAAAGTTGAAGTCTTCAGAAATGAATAGCTGTTGACTTCTCTGAGTTCATTCCACATTTGTTATGAAAGTGAAGTCTGAGGAGTTGGCAGTGGTACCCCAGGGAGTCCAGGGGGAAGCTGGGGAGCTTTAATCTTTCCACTGCCCTACTCCTGGTTCCTTTTCCACCAAGCATTTGCTGGCTTCTAGAAATAACTTATTTTGAATTAAAACTGTTGTGGTTCTCAGATGCCCATACAACACAGGCACATTCTCCAAACCACCTGCCTAAAAACAGATATTTTAGTAGTGGGCTTTGTGGGATTTACCTACTAATATTTGTTGTATGACGGATAAGGTGCATGGAAGCCCTCAGACATACACAGTCTCTCCACCTTACCCGGGAGTAGAAAATCATTTACAGGAGACTCAGACCAGAGGAAGACTTCAAAATAATGAGCCTTGTGATGTGCGTGCATGGGTGATGGAGGCAGTCTCCTCCACGCCTGCCTCTCCCTTCCTGTCCCTGCTCACCCATCTACCCCACGTCTCCCCACTCATTCTCCTCGTGACCCCAGGGAGTGATGCCTCCTCAGTGGATGTCTGAGCGGGTCTAGGATTGTCTCTGGAGACATGTTAGGATCTCTGAGGCCTCTTTTGACCCTGTCTCTATGTGTGAGGTTACAAACTTAAGCACAGCTGGTGGCTTTGCTGACCCCATCTGCAGCTGGTGTGCAGGAACTTCCCCTGGTGGGGCTGTTTGCCTTTGTCACAAACTTGCCTTTCCCCGCAGCTGTTCTCTTCTGGCTCCCAGGTTCAAAGGCCTGGCATTGGCCTCTCTCCTCTCTTTCTCACAGGGCCTTGGCGCAGGGGCCATGTGGTACATGGCCCCTCAGGCTATTTGTCACAGGGCTCTCTGCTCTTCGTGGGAGGAGGCAAATGTCTCCAGAAGGCCTGGGAGTACCCTGGGGGTCACAAGAAAGGCTCCTCCCAAGATCATGTGGTTTAGGGCAGAGGAAGAGGCTGAAGGCAAGGCCTGTGGGGAGCCAGGCTCTATCAGATGTGGGGTCCTAGTGGGTAACCTTTGTCAAATGTCATCTGTCCAGCTTCCCTCCTCTTTAATGTTGGCAGATCTAAGCTCAGATGAAGGGAGGATGCTTCTGATACCGAAGACCGAGCTTCCACTCCAGAGGTAGTTGATTTAAAGTAGAAAGCACATTCTGTTACACACCGACATGAAGAAGGGCACAATTCTCACACCAGGGAGCTGTGGACTCAGGTCTCCACACCCTCCCTGGTGTGATGGAAAGTTCATTTAAAAAAAAACACACAAACAAAAACAAAAACCCAGAACAGAACAGAATGAAACCAACAAAGAGCAAAGATAACAACCAAAAATCCCCTCTGGTTTTCTTTTTGACTATCTTTCCACACCTAAAGAGATGATGGGGCAATTGGAGTAGCAACACCGGAGAGTGAGTCCAGAGGGTCCTTCCAAATGTGCCTTGTGCAGCCCTGAGCGGAACACTGCCTTTTGCAGGACTTCCCTGGCTCTCTGGAGGTGCCACCCTTTACAAAGTTACTTTCTCAGTCGGGTGTGTGGGATTAAAGATGGCGCCTCACAGGCAGGCTGAAGGACAGCAACAGCTGAGCGCTGCCAGAATACCAGGCCTTGGGCTAACTACCTATGTGAGTTACACATGCTGTTTTATGGACAAGGAAACCGGCCCTGAAGGTTAAGTGTCATGCCTCAGTGCACCAGTCAGGCATCCCAACCCCATAGATTTTTCCAGACATTGGCACAGGGCTAGTTTGGGGCTGAAATTGAGGAGTTGCCTTTCACAGTGTTTTCACTGTTTTGCTGGAGGCTGCTGCTATTTCTCTGTTGTGATTATTGCCTAGCTGGATCCACGGCATGTGGAAGGTATCCAAGCACACTTCCAGTTGGCCCAGGCCAACTTGTCATATTCTAGGAGGCAGATGCCGTAACAAAGATATGCAACGGAAGAGAAGAATGTATGTTGCTTTCTGGGGAAAGCATTAATTAGCCTTTGATCCCAGCTTGCTGATCTTAAATCCTTTGAGATATGTGCCTTTTAAAAACACACTTGAGATTTATTTTCTTAGAGAGGCAGGTCGAATCCTGTCCTTCTGGACCTGTATTTGTTTGCCAGTACAACACTTTGAATGACCATACAAGGCAGAGAGGACTGGTGCCCTCACTGAGTGGCAGAGGATCCCAGACTACGCCCACAGCACTACTTTCTGGCCTGTCTATGAAGGAAGGAGCAGGAGCAACATGGTGCTGGCAGCTAGGATGGGGGCCCAGGAAGGGTGTAGTGATCTGATGGATCCAGGACCCAGCAGGCACTAGGATGAGCCAGTTCTCATGCACTGAGGTGATCCTGGAGAGTATGTGCATTTTATTATGTGATTCAGCACATGGCTCGAGCCTATGAACAAATTACACTGCTCCACTTCCCAGTGGAGTGAGCAGTTCTGCTCAGCATGCTTGTGACTTTCCTGGGTATAGAACCCTGAGCGCTGCATGCTGGATCTCTCTGTCCAGGGAGAACTGGGGTAGTTGGCCCCCTTACCTGTGACTTATGCTTGGCCACTGAGCCCCTGACCACACCTGTGATGATCAGGAGCCTTGGGCTGACTTTGAGCTGTGAACACAGTGACTGAAGCAGGAGTATTTCTTTGCATCATCAGACTTGTTTTCAGCAAATGGACATGAGAACCTCTTGGGCCCCTTCCTGTTTCTGACCTGTGAGCTCCACCCCTGGCTTGGCTGTATCCTTCCTGGTTTAATGGTGTGGGTGATCAGACAACAGATTGGGCCCACTGGGGCAGGCAGCCAGTGTGCAGAAGTGCATGGAGCATGCTGAGGCTCACGGTGCTCTTCCCCTCTTCCCTGCACACCGGCATCTTACAGAGGGGATTTGAGAGCCCCTGTCAGAAGAGGGTTAGATGCTGCACTTCTGTTCCCTGGTTCTAGAAATTCTCTCTGAGAGTTAGGTCGCAGAGTCCTCCTGGCCCGCAGAGTTGTGTGTGTGATTTTAATACTAAACACCTTTTCTACTCTGTCCCAAGAGGACCAGTATCCCCTTCTCCAAGCTCTCCTAAGAGATGAAGAGGCCCTGTGAGGAAAACCTTTCGGGATGTGCCTTTCCTGAGGAAGCTATCTTGTACCCCTACGAGCAGTGAACACTAACCAGAGAGCAAAAAGTTTTAAGTGGGTTGGCCTGCCTAAACACAACACATTAATAAAAACATAACAATCTTTAAAAGAAGGCCTTGCTCACAGAGGAGCTGTCCAGTGGTAAAAACATGTGTAGTCTGAGTCCTCAATTTGACTCCTGAAAGGTGGAAAGATAATCTGTCCCACGAGAGGCAAATGGGAAAGTGCTGGCATTTAAATAAACTTGTGGGCCTGGGTGCACCTCAGTGGTTAAAGCATGTGCCTAGCATGCACAAGGCTTTTGGTTCAATCCCAAGCACTGGAAAAACAAATAAACATGTGAACTTGAAAAATGAAAGCTCTACTCACAGCACTAGTGACAACCTAAGGGGACTGTAAAAAGCACAGGCTTCAAAATCCCAGTGTGGAAAGATAACACTGACAAGGATTTCATAGCTTCCTTGACAAAACAAAGTTAATGGTTTTGTTTGGTACTGGGAATTGAACTCAGGACCTTGTACTCGCTAGGCAGTCGCTGTTCTGCTGAGCCACATCCCCGGCAAGTTAAAGATGATATAACAGAAAACAATCCTACCGACACTATTCAGATTCTGAAGTCATGGGACTGCTTAGGAAACAACAGCTCCCAGATTCTTTTCTTAATGGGGAGGTACAGTAACTCAAAACAAGCAAGTTCTGATTGTTTTTCCTCTCCCACTGACAAAGGTATATGCAATTTAATGTTGGATTTTGCTCAACAAGATGATTAGCCAATAAAATTAGTGTTAGGAGAGTCATAAAATGGCTTCAAAGTCAGGAGTATAGAGTAAAGGGGGGGGTCACATTCCAGGCACCTTGGGCAGTTTTCAGTGAATGGATTCTTTGCTATATGCAGTAGGTGCTTGTAACAAGTTTGTGAGTTGGATATAAGGTGCCCTGCATTTCCAATTTGGAGACAAAGACACAGTGCTGAGCACACAGTAGGCACCCAGCAAATCCCCGGTTCTGAAGTATAAGCCTGAGTGGGCAGGCTTGGCCAGCCCCTCTTACCCTTGTGCTCTGTCTCCTAAACTGTACATATTCTGCTAATGGACATTTCAGGTGGGAAGCGATTAGATTCAAAGGAGTATTTTTTCCAATAGAACTTAAGAAATTCAGACCTCTCCAGGACCACTGCCAGGAAAAGAAGTGCAAGTTGCACGCACGTGCTCTGCCTCCTCACCCAAGGCCAAGGCCAACCATTCCTGACCGGGGAGCAAGGTCCTGGGGCAGAAGCAGTCTCCACAGGGAAGGACTGGGCTGTCAGCTGCCATTTGACTAAAGATTGTCCGTACTGCTTTCACTTGTCTGTGCCTCCGCAAGCCTCTTGCTTCCTCTGATGTTTAGGCCGCCTTCCTTCTCGGCTCCATTCGGGGTTTGTTCAACATATTAACACTCAGCTCATTCACTTGCTCGCCTGGTTAACCATGCATGTGGTGTCCACTGTATCTTCTGCCTTCAATCACTGACCTCTCTTCTAGCTGAGCTGCGTCTATGGCAATAACAATATATCTCAGGTGCCTGCAGTCACTTGTTGCCTGAGCCCTACATCAATCCATTCTCAATCAGATGCCCAACCCAACACGGAACTCAGACTCTGTAAGTTAGCCATAAAGAGCTCCCTTCCCCCAAACAGCTAGTGGAAAGTATATTCTTTACAGAAGATTGTCTATGAAGACCAAAAACGGGGTGAGTGTCACATACTCCAAAGCAAAACCCAAAAGAAAACCCTCACTGGGTAATTTTCTTCTTTCTCTTGGCTTTCTGTTCTCTCTGATCATGAGCTAGCTTCTCTGTCCTAAAGCCTGTGTGCCCAGCTCCAGCTTTTACCCAGACTAAATTCAGTTATTTCATTCAAATTGTTGGCCCACCAAAGTAGGGCCTGGCCTATAGGAGTATCACAAAATCTTCTTCAGTTATCACCTCTGGCATCACCAGTACCACCTTCACCACCGTCATCGCCACCACCACCACCACCAGCAGCAGCACCATTCACTGCGTGTTCATCCAATATCAGACAAAGCGCTTAGCAATTCTTATTACCATGCTCTTAGGAGACAAGTAGAAGAATTATTTCCATTTAGTGGATTAGAACATCAGAGTTTGGAAAACCACTTTTCAATGGACAGTGTCCCCCCGCTGCAGTTCTTTGACTTTAAGGAGGCCCTTGTTACAGCCACTAAGCTGCTGGTTTCTTCCCTGTAACTCTTTGCTGCATTCCCAATCAAGCCTTTAATCCCAGGCCAGATGGTCTCTGGTTGCTGCAAAATAGTTTCCTCGATGGGCCTGCTCTTTTGCAAACAGCTGTTGTGCTCCAGCCTCTCACTTCTAATGCCAACATTTCTTGAGCACCAGCTGTCCTAAACGTGCTTGGAACGTGGCTGCATTGTTTTACTCACCACAAAGTTGTGAAGGAGGTTCTGATGGCACCTACAACCTCCACTCTTGCTTCTGCCTCTGGACCCCTAAAACTCCACAGCATCTTTGACTCTGTCCCCTTCTGTGACTACTATCTAGCTGAGCAAGGGCCTCCCGCATCAGGTATCTTCTCCAGAGAAGCCCAGGCACCCATGCCTATACGCTCCTGGTACCCATAGTGTCAGAGTTTAAAGGGTCTGTCTCTTGGAAATGATGTAAAACCTGCTGAAAAAACTACTCATCGGATGTGTGTCCCATGCAACCAAAGAATGAGACATTTGGGGGCACTTCTAGCAGAAGCACCAACGGGAGCAAAAGCAAAAGACTTCACAGAAGAGTATTGGTTTTTAACATGAAAATTTCTACCATAGAAACAAAACAAACATCAAGATTTCAATTCTATAAGGCTTTTGGGAGACAAGCACAATATTAACGAATGGGCCATTGCAGTGTGATTTCAATGAGAGCAGTGGGGAACTCTAGGCCTGGACTTGCTACTGTAGCTCTCACAAGCAATGAGGTGTGTTGGCATCTCTGTGCTGGACTGTAGACGATAGCACACAACCCAGCTCTGCAGAGCCCCCAGAGGATGTTGCTGAATATAGTCTTTAGCTGTGTGTTTGGTCTTTGTTTACTACAGACCAAGGCTGATCAGATCTCTTTAGCTATCTAATTAGTTAAGCAGTGCTGCTATGTACATTTGTGTGCAAGTTTTTGTATGGACATGCTTTGAATTCTCTCAGATACATACATAGGAACAGAATGACAAGTCATATGGCAACACTATGTATAACATACAGGAACGACCAAGCACTTCTCCATAGTAGCTGAACTAATTTTACATCCTCGTTAACAAGGTATTAAAGGATCAAATTCTTCACAACCACACCAACACTTGCCATTGTCTGTCTTTTTTATTTTAATCATCTTTGTGGGTGTGAAGTGGCATCTTACTGCGGTTTTGACTAGCATTTATTCAATGACTAACAACGGCCATTTGTACCTCAGAGCAGAACTATCTAACCATATGTCTCAAATGTTTTTAAATGGGGACATTTGTCATTTACTGTTGAGTTGTAACAATTCTTTATATAATCTAGTTATATGATTTGCAAATATTTTTCTATTTACAATTTACGTAGTTGTGATGTATAATCTCTCATTTATTGCTGGATTTGGTTGCTCATGTTTTGTTGAGTATATTTGTATCTGTATTTATGGCCTATTGGTCTGTGGTTTTCTTTTCTTGTACTATCTTTTTCTGGTTTTGATATCAGAGAAATGTCCTTATAGAATGATTCAAAATGTGTTCTCACTTTTACTTTTTTGGGAGAGTTTCTCAAGAATTTGTGTTCATTTTTCTTGAAATATTTGATAGAATTCACCATCAAAACCATCTGGTATGAGCTTTTTTTTTTTTTTTTTTTTTTTTTTTTGCGGTACTGGGGATCGAACTCAGGACCCTGCGCTTGCTAGGCAAGCGCTTATTCCACTGAGCTATATCCCCAGCCCATGGTATGAGCTTTTGCTTGTAAGGATTTTGTAAAAAAAAAATTCTAATTCAATCTCTACTTGCTTAAAGACTGTTTTCTAGAGTTAGTTTTGGTAGTTTATATCTTTCTAGAAATTATTCCATTTCATCTGGGTTATCAAATATGCTAGCATAGAATTGCTCATAGTATTCTCCTGTGATTGTTTTTATTTCTGAAAGGTTGGTATTACCGATCCCTCTTTCACTACTGACATTAGTAATTTGAGTACTTTCTCTCTCTCTCTCTCTCTCTCTCTCTCTCTCTCTCTCTCTCTCTCTCTCTCTCTTTCTTTTTTCCCCAGTGAGTCCAACCAAATGAACCTCAGTTTTCTTGATCTTGTTTAAAGAACTGACTTCTGGTTTTGTTAATTTTCTCTATTGTTTTTCTGTTCTCTGTTCTGTTTATTTCTGCTCTGATCCTTATCATTTCATCCCTTCTGCTTATCTGGGTTAAGTTTTCTTTCGCTAGTTTTTTTCTTTAAGGTGGAAGACTCAATTACTGATTTGAGAACTTTTTTAAAAATACAGATGTTCACAGCCTTTGATTTTCTTCTAGGCACTGCTTTGGTTGCATCTCACACAGTTCGGTGTGCTGTTTTTATTTGCACTTATACATAAAACATTCTCCAGGGGCTGGGGGTATAGCTCAGTGGCATAAGTGCTTGCCTGGCAAGCGCAAGGTCCTGAGTTCGATCCCTGGTACCGGAAAAAACAAAAAAAATTCTCCAGTATCCCCCATGGTTAGACTTCTTTGTGCTGCCCAATTTCAGTATATTTGTGAATTTTTTCATTTGTTGTTGTTGTTACTGATTTCTCCTCCATTGTATTGAGGTTGGTGAAGATCCTTGGTGTGACTTCTGTCCTTTTGGGTGTATGGACACAAGCTCTATGACCTCACATATGGCTCCTCCAGGAGGATATCTCCTGTGCACTTGAGAAGAGTGTGTATCTAGCTGTTGTTGGGAGGAATGTTCTACAGACGTGTGATGGGTCATGTTGGTTTACAGAGCTGTCCGGGACTTCTATTTCATTGTTGACATTCTGCCTAGTTCTATCTAGCACTGAAAGTCACCATATTGCAATCTCTGATTATGACTTTTCAATGATCTATTTCTCTGGGACAGTTTTTGTCTCAGTATTCTGAGGGCTTTGTTGTGAGCTGCATATTTTTCATAATTACTGTACCTTTTTGATGGATTAGCCATTTTTCAGTACAAATTGTCCTTTTTCTCTCTAGTAACATTTTTGTCTTAAAGTCTTTTTGTCTTTGTGCAACTGCTCAGCTCTCTTTTTGATACTATCTATGGTGCATCTTTCTCTGCTCATTTACTTTCAAATAGTTGTTGAATTTAAGAGCCTCTTCTACAGACAACATATAGTTGGATCATAGTTTTTATTTGTTTTACACATTTTGCTTGTCTCCATTCTTTTAATTGAAATTTTAATCCATTTAAATTTAATATAATTACTGACAGGGTAGGAATTTGCATTTTTTATCTTATGCCCCCCCCTTTTTTTGCTCTTCTATTCTTCTATTATTCGGTTCTCTTGTATTAAATAAATTTTTTTCTTTACCAATTTGATTGCTTATCACTTATTTTATGATTTTTTTTTAGTTCTTATTTTAGCCATTTCCTTGAAGATTGCAGTCAATACCTGTGATGGTTGAGTTTAAGTATTCACTGAGTGCATTAAGGGACC
Source organism: Dinomys branickii (assembly GCA_004027595.1). NCBI lineage: Eukaryota > Metazoa > Chordata > Mammalia > Rodentia > Dinomyidae > Dinomys > Dinomys branickii. Next base: position 143,702 of record PVLD010002578.1, on the reverse strand, counting down.
CCTGGACATCTGGACAAGCACTGTTTCTGAGTGCATCTGTGAGGGTGTTTCTGGAGAACGTTGGCATTTGGGTCCCTGGACTGAGGCAGAAAGGACACCCTTACCCAGTGTGGGCATGCTGAGGGGCCACCAGAACCAAAAGGCAGAAGAAAGGCAAATTCTCTCTCCTGCAGCCAGAACACTACTCTTCTCGCGCTGTTAGACGTAAGGACCCCACGTTCTCTGGGCTTTGGCCTCTGGGACTTGCTCCGGTGGACTGGCACTCTTTCTCTTAAGCTTCCAGCCTCAGACTGGGACTGATACCGCCAATTTCCCTGGTTCTGGGGCTTTGGACTTGGACTGGACCATGCTATTTTTTTTCCTAGTTCTCCAGTTTGTAGATGGCCTGTCATGGAACATATCAGTCTCTGTAGTCACTTGGGCAAGTTCTCTCACTAACTCTCTGTCACCTTTTCACCTTGACTACCTAAATGGTCAGCCCGACAGAGATCTTCTTAAGGCTTGGAACCAAGAAACCTGCCTGTGTTTACTCAGATGCTCTGTATAAATGCTGGGACATGCCTTCTACACTCATATAGGTAATTGACAACTCTACCTTAACCTGAGTCATTGAGAACGTCTGTGAGAACCTCAAGAGAATCAGAGGTGAGAACTACAGACCTTTTGGGGTCTTTTTGGAGGATATGTTAGGATCTGGACAAGTGGAAATCATTTTTTACTCATGCTCATGGCCTTTAAGATTACCCAGAGTATGTCTGAGCTTTTCTAAGGCCCTGTGTTCATCTTATTCCACGGTCTTTAATTTTGCTCAGCTTATTGTTTGCCCCAACTCTTACTCACTGTCTCAACCGTTTGTGTTGTTGTTATTTCTTTTTTGGAACTGGGTATCGAACACGGAACCTTGCACTTGCCAGGCAGGAACCATGACACTGAGCTACATCCCTGGCCCCCTCAACCATCTGTGAAGCTAAAAAAAAAAATAGCCTGTAAATATTTTTAAACAAATGTCTGACAGGAAATGGCTTTTCACACAGGGTAGATTCCAAGTTCAGTGAAATACAAAGACAGCCTCGCAAATGAGGTTTTCCAGAGGAACCACCAGACTGGTTTTCACAATGATCGAAGGCTCTGGGTTTCCGGGACTAGGTAGATCTGCAGAGAAAGTGCTAGGAATGGAGCAAGTTAAATGCTGCAAACTCGCTACTCTCAGTAAAATTCAATCATTTTTTCACTCAAGCAGATAATCCCCGGGTAGCTGCAAACATTTAGTTAATTTTCTAAATTCTGAAAAAAATTGAATCTGATGATTTTTGTCGGTTTCCTCATTACTTTTATAGAAGAGAGAGTTTTCAAGGTCTTTATTCCACATTTTTGCTGCTGTCACTGGATGCATTATCTTCTTCAACGCTGTGTAAATAAAATTTAAGATTTAAATCATAAAGGCACGTATCAAAGCACCTTACCAAGATGGTTCATATGAGCAAGTGGACTGAAGTTGTCACTCAAGTGATCCAGTCACCTTTTCTGACTAGCATCCTTTGGCTATTTCAATGGACTTTCACATATTTCCCTTGGTACATCTGTGTCTGCCCTCCCTGTGCCCACCGAGTGGCAGCAGGCCCTGCAGCTGTTAGTTATCAAACCCTCACAGGTAGTAAAATCCTCTGCAGATTCAGTGTGGGGGAGTTGACCACACATTCAAGACATTGTGTGGAGGCTCTTTCCTCAGAGGGACCAGTTCCTCATCCTCAGTAGACTTGGAATTTTCCATCTGCTGTGGTTGCAGGGATGGGCCTGCATCGTGCTGAGGACTTCAGGGTCCACCTTAGTTCTTTGTTCACATTGAATTATTATTTCCCTACTTTGGAGTACACAGCAACTGTGCTGATCTACAAAGCATTCCTCTGGGTAGCCCTGTGGCCAATGACATACTATCCCCTTGAAGGGTTCCCTGCCCAGCCACTGCCAAGTGTCCCCTCTTTCAGAGAATCCATCCTGCCAAAGACTTACATCAATTAATTATTAATGTAGTCCTGCTTCATATCAATTTTAATCAATGAATGTGTATCAGGCTACATCACTGATATGCATTTTTATTGAACTAAATAAAACCTAATGAAATAAACAAGGTAGCCAGGCCTCTCATCGGCTCCAAAGAAAAAAAGGGATGGTAAGTTGTGCAATATTCTTAAGGTTATGGTCACATTTTTCATTGGCATTTTTAGCATAGTGTTGAAAACATAAAAATTATAATATAATTATAATATAAAATGAACCTGGCTTCAACATTTATCACCTGAGAGCCAATCTATGTCACACCCATCACCTCACTCCTCTGCTATTAACTGAAACCAATTTCAGTTCTTGCTGACTTTATCTGTAAAGCACTCAGTGACTATCCTCTGAAGACAAGGTCCCTTTGTTTGGCAGTTTTATTGATGAATAATTGTCACATATAAGCTGCACATAATTGAAGTCTGTATTTGAGTTTTGACATCTTTATACATCTCTGAAACTGTCACCATAAGTGAGAACATGAGTGTACCCATCACCCCCAAGGGTTTCCCTTGTGCCCTTTTTTAGCCCTGCAGCCACACTTTTTCTCCCTTTTCCCACAGGCAACTGTTCATCCATTCCCTATTGCTGAGGGCTAGGTACATTTTCTAGAATTTTATGTAACTAGAGAGATATCAGATGTATTCTTTGTTTATTTTTAAGTTCAGCATAATTATCTTGATGTTCAGTCATGCTGTTTGTTATGTGTATCAATAATTCCTTGCTTTTTATTGCTAGGTGGCATTCCATCATATGACTAAATTCAATGTGTTGATCCATTTACCTGCTGGACTACGTTTGGGTTGTTTTTTAGTCTTTGGCAATTATAAATAAGGGTATTATGAATATTTGAGTGCAAGTTTTTTGTGAATATGTGCTTCCTTCTTTATATTTTTAAAAAATTTTTTGTCTTTTTGAGACAGGGTCTCACTATGCAGTTCAGGCTGTTCTTGAGTTCACTCTGTAGCCCAGGCTGGCTTCCAATTTGCAACAATCCTCCTGCCTCAGTCTCCTGAGCACTGGGATTACAGGTGTGCACCACCATGCCGGGGTATGTGCTTTCTTTTTTTAATGGGGTGTAAATTACTAAGAGTGGAAAGACTAAATAATATGGTACATATACTTTAAAGTTTTAAAAAAGACTGACAAAATGCTCCGCAGAGTGATCATACCATTTTCCATCTCCTTCAGCTATGAATGAGAGGCCCTGTTATTTGCATATCCTTGGGAACACTTGAAATGGTCAATCTGTTCAATTTTGTCCAATCTGTTGTCTATGTAGTGGTATCTTATTGTGATCATAATTTGCATTTTGCAAATAACTACTTACGTAGAGCCTCCTTTCATGTGTTTGTGTGCCACCCCTATATTCTTTGGTGAAATGTCTGTTCAGATCTTTTGCCAGTTAAAAACAACATGCTGTTTGTCTTCTTTAGGGGATATAAGTCTTCTGCTATACATCTACTTTGCAAATATTTTCTTTCAATATGGGCTTTCCTTTGCATTTTCCCAAGTGTCTTTTGAGGAGCAAAATTTTTTTATTCTGATAAGGTCTCCTTAAAAGATTATTTCTTCAGTGACAAAATCAAGGTCAAGATTTTTCTCTTGTGATTTCTTCTAGGAGCTTTACGGTTTCTGCTCTTTCATTTATCTATGATCCATTTTATATTCATTTCTCATAAGGTATGACGTAAGGATTGAGGATTGTTCTGTCTGTTATATGTGGTTGCCCAATTTCCCCAGCACTGTTTTTTGAAGATCGTACTTTCTATCCTAAATTGGTGCCCTCATCAAAAAGAAACTGACCATATCAGTGTGGAACTATTTCTCGATTTTCAGTTCTGTTCCATTGATCTGTATATCTCTCTTGACATCAATCTTACTTTACAATTATAAAACATAGAAGAACACTTTATTTTTAGCTTCAGAATGAGAATACAAGGCTTGCGATGCTGCTGGCCTTCTTCAAAATGAGTCTGGGGTGCAAGGGGCCCTTTGGAGGTCTCCTACCTTGACACAGATGAGCTAGTAGGAGAGTCTGACCAGAGGAGTCAGCAAGCATGGCCTGGGTCCCCAGCAGCACCATCATGATAATTATGTAGACAGAGGCCTGCACAGATGTGTTGAAAAGTGACAGGTGACAAACACCAAGGAGGTAGGTGTAGAGGACCCCAGTGGCTTCCTTTTCATCCCTGTCTGCCCACTGAGAAAAATAGTAATTTATCACGGTTTGGGGTATTAGAGAAAGAGACATATTAGAATAAGCTGAAAGTAAAGCTTTGAAGATTCCTCACAGGGCTCACATGAAAAGCCATAACTGGCTTGGGGCTGGTAACAAGTAGGTCAAGAAGGGACAATGATGTAAGAAGGTGTAACGCACTTTAGCAAGGCCTCTGAAAAAGACCAGGAACACAGAGTCACAGGGCAAACAGAGAAACCTTAAGAGATCAGAGAATGGGATACTGTCCAAGACCTGAATCAGGTTCAAACTTCAGCTGGAAAATATTCACAGGGGAGGATACTTTGGAGAAGACAGTGGAGCAATGGGTGGACTCACACATGGGTGCTGTGGAGATTCCAACGTAGTCTGTTTGGTTTATACAGCCCAATCAGCAAGCGCCTCATTACTGCACGTGTTAGAAGAGCGCTGGGACTGGACAGCCTCGGTGCTCTGATGCAGCCACCCCCATGAACCCAGAGTTCCCCTCAAGCCAAGGCAGCTCAGCCTGACCAAGAGCCCAGGGCCATGTCTTGCTATGACCAAATCATTTCGGAGGCAGAAGGCAGCAGGGCAATCTTGCAGCTCTTGGCCACTTCTTACCATAAGAAGGAACACATTGGTCCCACTTCCTCAATTCTCCATCAAACCACAGAATTTTCACAATGTTTCAAGGAGGTAGAGTTTTGTTTCCTTTTCTCTTTTTGTTTTAGTCAAAATCACCCTTGGTAAAGGTCCATGTAAAATGGTGGAGAGTTAGGATTTCTTCCCTTGGACCAAAACTTGCACAAGTTATGATCTAACCAAGGTTAGTTTACTAACCTTGGAATGGGGGGGTGAGGTGGGGGGGGGGGCACAGACTGATTTCAGCCAGTGCTTCTAGTTTTGGGCCACAGGCTTCTCTCTGCAACAATGACTCTGTGGTCTAATGTCCTCAGGCCTTGGTAACCTCCATGTCTCTTCTCCAACATCCACAAAATAATAAGCATATCACAGGCTCTGAAGTCCCTGAAAATGTGTTCACCATCACTAGCTATTAGGGAATTGCAAATCAGAACTACAAGGTACCATTGCTCACACAGTGGGATGGCTACAGTAAAATGTGATGGACAAAACGAAGGATCATCAAGAAGGTAGAGAAATTAGAACTCTTCTACATTGCTGGTGGGAATGTCAACTGGTGCAGTGACTTTGGAAAAGAGTTTGGTGGTTTCTCAAAAAACTGAACATATATGATTCAGCTATTCTACTCCTAGATAGAGTTGTCTTTTGGGGGTCCTGAAAATGTCCTGCAGTTACATCATGGTGCTAGTTACCCAGCTTTGTAAGTATACTAAAGCCACTAAAATATAAACGAGATGGGTGAACTTTATTGTATGTAAACTGTATCTCAATAAAGATTTTTTTTTAAAAGAAGGTTTCAAGAGACCCCCATGGTATAGAAATCTGCCTGACCAGGCCTTGAATTCATCTGACCACCAAAACTTTTTCTTACATTGATATCCTGAAAAACTGCCATCCCTGAAGAATCTGTCTTAGGAAAAACTGCTTTAGAAAATAGGAGTTTTGCAAAAGAAGCTCTGCTTCTGTTTGCACATCTTTGGCACAGCTGGGGCACATCATTTTATATTTTACTTATATTAGATGTGTCCATGTTTTGTCTTATGGGTGGCTTTATAAACATTTTGGGGAGTAAAAGTATGCTTTTGTCTCTTTGAATCTACAGTGTAGTACATACAGTAGCCACTTCATAAGTATCCTGTTGGGATTTTGCATCTCTAATAAGTTCATTGAATTATTTAGCAAAGTAACTGTGTAAAAAAGTACTTGTCAGGAGCCCACAGGTGCCACACACAGCCCTGGGTACTGGAGAAAGAATACTGAGGAACTTGTGCTCCATAAGCTAAGGCTGCACTAGGTCTCAGAGCGCAGGCACCTCTTTTGAGGGGTCCGGTGTTAGTTAGGGTTCTCTAGAAGGACAGAATTCATAGGAAATGTATGTAAAATTATGCAAGGGGATTATTATGGGATGAGAGATAGGAGAACCCACAGCGGCTGTATGTGGTATCAGAGGTGGGAGAATCCACAATAACTGTCTGCATACTGGGAAGCTAGAAAACCCAGTAGGTGCTCAGTCAAGGAGACAGAAGCCACAGAACGAAAAGGGATCAAGGATATGGCACCAGCCCAAGGGTGAAGGCCCCAGAGCTCACTGGAGGATTGCTGGTGCAAGTCTGCACTGAAAGGCTGAAGAACCTGAGCGCACCGGCTCTGAAAGACTTTAGCTCTTCAGAATAAGCACACTTTTCTTCTTCTTTCCCTTTTCATCCCACCCAGGCTAAAAGCCTCTTGGATGCTGCCGTCCGTAACCAGAGTGCATCACCCCACCTCAGTTTGCTGGTGGTCAGGCCAGTCACCCACAGACACACCCAGGACTGTGCCTGACTGAAATGCTGGGCATTTCTTCATCCATGCAGGTTGGCAGATTGTGACTGAGGATCACATGCCCAGTGCATATTCTTTTATGGAATCAAAATTCTTCAACACCTTAATGGAGGCACCAGGTTTGAGAACCATGCCCTTGTTAAAGAGTGGATGCAATCAATTTCTTCTCCAGCAATGGCAAAGTTTGCTTCCCCTGCTTGAGCACCAGCTGGAAACTTTCATTTAGGAAATGTTGGCTCACACCACATCTCCTCAAAAGATGAGTCCCACAGTGGCCGAGTCAGTGGCTCCCAGCCTGGGCAGTGTTCAGGAAGGACCAGGCACAGAGGGGCGGGGTGGCAGGACAGACACAGCGGCTCATCGTTACCCTCCACTTGGCACCCACTTCCAGGTGCCACCGAACGGCGCACCGAACCACTGGCATTGTCTCATATTTTCTTTATCTTGAAAAATGCATTAAATTTGCCAAAGTGCTTATGCGAGTTTACAGTGTGATTACCCTATCCTGGTCTCTGTCTTTGAGCAAAGAGGGCGACCCTTGAGACACACAGGACAGCTGACTTGCAGGGAGGCTGCCTGTCACATGCAACGCTGGAGGGCAGAGAATGCACTGACATTGCATTGTCAGCACACTGAAGATGTGGGAAGGGTGCGTCTTCCATAGAGGACCAGGGACAGGATTTGCCTGTGATCAGAAAACCCTCAGAGAGGGAGGGCAGCGCTGAGCACAAGTGGCCTTTCCAGGGCGGAGGCAGCAGGAAGTCTCCTGGGGAGATGCTGGCTGGAGGGTAGGGTTACCAGCCTCCACTGCCAGCCCCCTGAACCGGTCTTGCTGGCTCTGCGGGGTCAGAGGGCAGCCTTCCCAGCAGGATGCTGGCTTTCCAGAGGCTCTGAGCCCCTCTCACCCTCAGGGGACCTGGGCAGGAAATTTCAGCTGCCTGAGCCCCTGGGTTGCTCCCGGATGTCCCCTTTAGTGCCCTGAAATGAATCTGACAAAAGAAAGCCAAGCCTCTGCTGAGCCCTGACTCCCCGCCCAGAAGTCTGCGAGCATCCCTGGGGCCTGATGAGCAGCACCTTGTCTCCCAGCCCCTGGAAGCTACTGAATTTGCACATAATTAAAAACTGACTTTCAAGATTATTAGAGATAGGGGCTTTCCCCGTCAGATGGCTTTGTTTTGCTTTTCTTCCACACGTGGTCTTACAATTTGCCAAGGAAAGGTTATAAGGCTGAGGCTGTTTAGTTTGAGGATGAGAAAGCTCAAGAATGACATCACTACTGTCCAGATACGCGGAGGCCTCTATTACAAGCGGGGAGGGCTGGCTATTTTCTTTTTAAACTGCAAAAGGCACTCCCTTGGGAGTCCTACAAGGAGCCTTGCCCACTTGGCCCCTGCCCCCAGGAGCAGGATAAAGTCCCGCTGTAGAAACCCACGATCACCTGCCCTTGCGAGTGGAAACTCAAGCATTAACCTGGTGGCAGAGAGCGGACCCCGAATCTGTTTGAGTGAGGCTGGCACGTTGTCCCTGGTGGCGCTGACAATGCAGCAAAGAAGTAAGACCAGGCCCCCCTGCCTTCCCGCCCCTGCTCCCGGCCGAGTGCAAGTGTATTTCTTGTCTGCGTGGGCAGGCCGTGGGAGGGAGAACCTGGTCGTTGCAGCGACGTTTGTATGGCTGCGGGGGAGCACAGAAGGTCCAGGGTGAGGCTGGGGCCTGGCTGAAGTGCTCTGAAGATCAGAGCTGGGGACAGCTAAGCTGTGCCCCTGAGGAAAGATGGCAACAGAAGCAGGGCATGCTTCTGAATAATCGGTGTTTGGTTTTTGTGGGGGTTACTGGGAATCAAACCCAAGACCCTGTGCCTGCTAGGCAGGCACTTGTGCCACTGAACTCTATCCCCAGCAGCAGGGCATGCTTTTGGAAGATAGGCCAAAGAGAAGAAATGACATTAAAAATCCCAGCGGGCCACCAAGAAAGGGCTCTGAACACAGAACGTGCAGTGTATTGTTAGAGTGAAGTACATCCCTGCTTTGCTTTGCTGTCCAGGCAAAATCTCGGTGAACCGTCTCCTCCTGTTACTCCCCAGCTCAGAGCAGTGCCACATCCTTCCTGGAGTGCGGGTTTAGTGTGGGCAGAACAAGAGGGAAGAGTTAGGAGAGAGTCAGCGCCTTTCCTTGGCCACCACGGCCACCGTGGCCATCTATAAAGGCTGTATCCTCAGTGGTCTAACCCGGGTGGCCATCATATTCTGCCCGGGACAGCACATGGGGCATTTTGAGATCATGGAAATATTTAGCCTCTTGTGGCCTCCATTCTTCCCATGTAAAATGGACCTAAAAGTTCTTCTCATAGGATCACACTAGGGCCAGGTCTGCCAGATAAATTATATGGGATATATATTAGAATATTACCCATTGCTCATCTGAAACTTAAATCAAACTGGTGTCCTATGGTATTATTATTTTGGTTTTCTTTCATGTGTGGTAAATCTGGCAACCTACCTAAAGTTTAAACAACGTATGAGTGCCAAGGTCTTGTACAGAGCCTGGTGCCTAAAAAAGACTCACTGAGGCACAGTCAGTTCTGGAAATTTCTGAAAAAGTTACCCAGAATACTTCAGGAGAAGACAGAGAGGTCCAGTGAAGCACAGCCATCTTGGGTTCTGGAAGTTTCTGGAAAAATTACCTAGAACACTTCAGGGGGAGACAGAGTGGTCCACACTTTAGTTGGAAATGCTTCCTGAACACTCCAAAAGGACAGAAAGGGCAAAACAAGAATAAGACAAGTTTTCTTCTCTCAAGTGATGACTGGATATGTTGTAATTCACACTAAGTGCTATGCTATGCTATATAAATGAGGCACATTCAGGATGTTACAGAGGGCAGAGTAGGGCAGGAGCCTGTGATGCCAAGCAGGCACAGTCCTCACCAGCAAGCCTTTCAGGGACTCAGTGGGCATGAGTTGAGTTTGCAGTCCTTTGGGCAGGGGTTATGTCTGGCTGATTCTGTTCCAGCTTCCATGGTCTGAGCATGGGACAATGTGAGGTGGGTGTGTTGGGCATGGGCACTTGACATCTGTGCCAGTAGTCAGCAGTGCTGGCCCCACTTTTTGTAACTAGTGGGGTTCTAGTTATATTCCCCCTTCCCCAAGTTCTTACATGACAGCATACGTAGCGTGCTCCTCCTCTGGCTTTCTTGGGTTTGTGTTGGGCTTGTCTCGAATGTCCAGTCCAGCCACTCAGCAGGCCCTGGGTGGTGGCTGCTCTGTGCTTTCTGCCCTGGTGGCCCTGGGGAAAGGATGGAGAATTTGTCCTTCCAGGCCTTGTTTGGCAAGGCTGGATCCCTGGTGAGGGTCAGACAGCAAAGGCCACATGGCGGGTTGCCCAGGTGTCCTGGCTCCCTGCCACAGACACTGCCCGGGCCTGCTGTCCACTCCTGGCTGTTTCTCTGCTTGCTGGATCCAGGCCACAGGCCATGGCATTGCTCGGCACTCTGTTATCTGGAGCTTTCTGATCTTTTGGCTCAGCCTGGCTCGGCCCCACTGTACTCGATCTTAGCTGCGTTTGCCAGGTCCTGCCCTTCTTGGCCTGGGAAGCCCATACAAGTGGAGGGGTTTGATACCCATAACCTTCCCAGTGCAGGGCACAGGGCCTGGGAGAGTGTGATAACTGTGAAACAGAGCAGGCATCTGAGAAAAGGTTGGAGTATTCATAATGTACTAGTAAGTGGAAAGGGACATTCACACACTAAGGTGCATATAGGATGGTATATGTACAGGTGTATGTGTATGTATAGTATATGTATATGTATATACTGACATATTTGATGTATATGGTCCACATGCAGTCAGTCCCCCAAATCCACAGATTTCACATTTTCAGATTCAACCAACCACAGACACAGAAAATGTTTTTAAAGCATTGTATCTGTATTGAATATGTACAGGCTTTTTCTTATCATAATTCCCTAAACAACGCAGTATAACAACTACTGACTTAACTATGACACCGTATTAGGTAATATAAGTAATTGGGAAATGACACAAATTATACAGGAGAATATGCGTAGGTCATATACAGATACTATACCAATTATATAAAGGACTTGAGCTCAGCAGCTTTAGTATATGATCCTATATACACATAAACACACACACATGCATCATCCTACATAGACATACATGACACATGCTTGCACACTGCAGTGGACTGACAACTGGTGGTCAACTTATAACCCCCACATGAACTGAGTAAGCCTGGTGCTTGGTGTGTGAGGCCCACCTGAGGACTGTTGCCAGCAGCATAAGAGGCAGATCTGGAGAAGAAGAAGAAAGGCTTTTGGAAACTGAAGGAGGCGGTCAGGAGCTGGTAGAAGCTGTCAGGAGCTGTTGGTTGTTTTGGAGGAGCTCATCATGCTGACTTCCCAGCTGAACTTTGCTCTTTTCAGCCTCCGAGGAGCTCAGGACCTTGTTGACACTGAGAATAGCTTTGGTTCACTTTGGGAGAACTCTGGTCCTCACTCTGAGCATGGCTTCCTGGCTCTGGAGGGGAAGATGGTGCACTGCCAGTGTCCTGGAGAAGCTTTCTGCATTGGCTTTGCTGATGGGAACTCGGCCATCTTGATCATCAGAGGAGCTTGGGGCCTCCCTGTTGCTGAGGATGGCTGTGGTACCTTTCAGGGGAGCTTTGGTTCTTCTGAGCATCACTTCCTCGCTCCAGTGCAGATCCCTCAGCCTGCTAGCACAGATCCTTCCTCCTGCTGGCACAGACTTTCTAGATTCCACCACTTACCTTTGGGCCTTCCCAGCGCAGATCCATGAAACAGGCCTGCATGAGATAATGTCATGGGTTCTGGGCCTCCAGTTAGATTCACTGGAGGCAGTGTTTTGAGTTCTAGATATTCAGCTGGACTCAAGCAGGACATTTCTTTGGGATCCAGGCCCTTCCTTGGTCTTAGTGTGTGGACAGATTTCCTGCACTCTCTTGTATATCATTCTTTGGGTAACTATTATGAATAATCATATAAAATATGTGTCCTGTATTATATTGTTCCCCTTGCAAAATATTTCCCAAACCATAACACGCATCCACATATATATTGGATGGATGGCTGACTCTGAAATTATACACTGCTGAGATGCGTAAGCACAGCAAATTATCTAGAAAGATACTGGAAAAGTAGTCAACAAAACATAAATAGCAATGATGAAGTTACAGGTGACTTTAAATTGTTTTTCTATTTAGCTGTATTTTCTAATTTTTTGAAAAAGAGATAGATCACACAATAAAAAATGACAAAAGGAGCAAAAACAAATTATTCTGTAGCACCTCAAAAGACCCAAGCACTGGTTCTGTGAATATGATTTTACATGTGAGTGCCAGGTGGGGAAGTGGCAGGAGGGTGGAACAGAGGCCATAGTGGGTGGCACAGGACATTTGCGAGGATGGTCCCTGCCGTGGCTCAGGCCCCCTGGCAGCTGGTGTGGAGTCTAGACTATGTCCTGCCACTAAACTCTCTGCCCTCAGTTTCCTTGCTGCAAAATCAGAGGATTCAGCTGGCATCGCAGGAATGGCAAATCAGAGACGTGAGCTGGACCCTTTGCAGCTCACCTGTGAAAGAGGCTGAATCTGTGGGGAAGACCCAGATTCTTGGGAAAGGATGCCACAACTGATCACGACGTCTGCGGAGCAGCCCATGGCACAGGGAGCCCCAGAACGCTCCCAGCACACAGGCAGCAGCGGTCCCGCCCTCCCGGGCTCCCCCGAGCCTCCTTCAGTACCTCAGTTACAGCTGCCATTGTGTCTCACAATTACACAGAGGCGGCGCTGCTGGGCTTATTGTTAATTGCCAGTAGCAGAGCCACGGTGACATAGGAATAAGTGCACAAAGGATGGAGGACTCTGAAAACAATTTAATCACTTGCTAGATACAAATTTGTGGCTTTCCCGGTACCTAAGGTCATTGTTCAAAGGAGTAGATTCTGCTTTCTGTATTCCACCACCTAAAGAACTCCAGGTTGCAACATTAACATCTGTTAGGGACAAGAAACCACCAAATAGGGTTTACATGCCTCAGCCCACCTAGGAGGGAGGTGGGGACGGCCCCACACAGAGAGATGTCGGCTGCCTCCCATTTGTGAGCACTCCTTTTAAGAGCGTCAGAGCACCAGTCAGGTCTGAATCCAGGCTGTGCTCCTCCTCTGCTGGGTTATTTTGAATGAATCGTTTTAGCATTCCTGGGTCTCCATTTTCTGGTTCATGAGAGTTCCCCTCGGGGCTCTGGGGAATCCTGAGATTGGCTATTTTAATGGCTGGTCAACGTTAACTGCGCCTGAGAATGTGAGCAAAGCTTTGAAGCTGCCCACGCCTTGGCCTCCTCCTGCACCCTGAGCATTGCTCTTCTGAACTGACTTCTGCCAGCCCTTTCTTTCCCTTCTCTACCTTTCCCTGCTCTCTTCCCCTCTCCTTCCCTGCTTCCCTCTCCTTCTCCCTCATCTGTCCTTCTTTTCTTCCCCTTCCTCTACAGCACTTCTTCACCCTCTCCAAGGGCCCTGGTTGCCTTCCCGTCACTCCTGTCCGCAGCCCCCATGGGGATCACTGTTCTCTTGCTATACATATCCGTATACGTACACACATACTATACATACACATACACGTGTACACGTACCATCTATGGTGCACACTGGTGTCCCACTCCCCTCTGGCCTGATCTCCTCACTCCAGGGTGCTCTCACCTGACCCCTTCCATGGATCTGCTTCCCTTCCCCGGGGAATGGCACCTGGACACTGCTGAGGAGAAATGGCCCAGGCCATCAGCCCCCACTACTGTCCTTGCTTTTCAGTGTCTGAAGGCACAGCAGCTGGGACCTGGGCCACAGGCGGAGGCCAAGAGCTCTCCACACTCCAGTATGTACCTGGGTGAACAGCCCGGAACTGGTAAGGTCTCCTTGGCTGCCAGTGCTTGGGCCACCCCAGTCCCACTGACCTGGTGATGGTCAGAGCTGTTTCAGTGGGTTGAAGTGGTTTTCTTTCTTTTTCACAGATCCTCGAGGATGCTGGAGCTGGATGCAGCAGCTAGGGGACCGATAGTCTCTTCCCAGCAGGGTTCCTTCCAGGAGTGGCTAAGTGCCAGGCCTGTAAGGCAATGCATCTCATTGAGAGCTGGGCACAAGTCACCCGACCATGCCCCTGAAGTCCTGAGCAGTAGAGAGCTTTAGCACTTTGTAGTAAGCCCAAACAGAGGTGACCCTGGAGACGAACATGACTGATCACCCAGCTACCCTGAGGCTTCTAGAAGAACAGTAAACATGTTCCAAGGCATGCCACTGTGGGAAGATCAAGGGAAAAGCCAGGCCCATGGCACAGGGGCCTTCCTGAGACATGGGGATCAGTAAGTCAGGTGATCAAGGCACAGATTCTAAGGATGGGCAGAAGGGCCAAGGTCTTCCGAGAGGCCTTTCCTAGCTGGAGCTCAGCCCTTCAGCAAGGATAATGTTCCCAGCAGCAGCAGGCTGGAACTCTCTCCACTGTTAGGTGTGTGCTTGGGCTGAAGCCACCTCCTGCCTTCAGCCTGTCCCTGGAGCCTGGGTCCATCCCAGCCTTGGTCCAAAAGGGCTCAGCACTCAAGTCTGCACTGTTCTTGGGCCGCGGTGTCCCTCTGCCTGGGGTAGGAAGAGACTCCCTCCCCACCCTACCCTGAGGGTCAGGCTGATGGCGGCCCATGTGTCCCCTCGCTGCATGTCTGAGCCCACAGTGGGGGACAGTGGCTGTGCTCCTGTCCCGGCTGAAGTCTTGAGAGGGAAGTGCTGCACCCAAACTCACTCTGACGGTGAGTTGCAAGGTTGAGCTGAAGGCAGGTCTTGCTGACTGAACCAAGCCTGGAGCTCCTCTAGCCTTTGATCCTAGGGATCCAGCTTGCAAGACTCCTCTCCACTCAGCGCTCCAGGGGCCAGTGGGAAGACAAGGTAGGAAAGGTAAAGTGCTGATTGCAGCCCACAGACCTGTGTTCCGGTCTCATATTCCTGCTGACTCTTTGGCCTTTGGGCGTGGGCCTTTTGACCTTAGTAATGGAGGCACCCCACTTTGTGACCGGGAATGTGGACTTTGCAGGCTACCAGTCACTTTTGGGCCTCAGTGTCCACCTCAGAGAAGGGCAAATGTTGCAGCAGCTTCCTTAAGGGGTGAGATTAAATCAGCAAATATGTGTGGACCATTCAGCCCAGTCCCGGACACAGGACAAGGCTGCTAAGATCATTAATAGTATTAACTGCAGTGGCCTGGAGCCAGTACTTCACCTCCAAACACCTCCATTTCCTGGTCTGCAGTGAGGGAAGTAAAAATAGCTGCTGCATGTGATTGCAGTGAGGGCCAAAAGGAAAATCCTTGTGAGTTGTACATGATTGAATCTGCAGTTGCAAACAATTAAAGTCCCCTTTACTTTAAGTGGCTCCAGGAAATACTGTTTTCCAAAGAGGTGCATTATTGGGAATTGACATCCATCTATTTATCCATCTATCTACCTATAAATATATAAATATTAAAGGAAATATCTAGACAATTATAACAAATAATATATTATATAACTGAGTGAGGTAATATATATTTAATAAATATAAAAATAGAGATAGAAAGGAAACATCTGGACAGTGGGCTTGGAGAAGGCACTCTCGTCCCCTCTCCCCCAGCTCTCCTGAACTGGTCTCCTTCTCTTGGGCTACAGAGAACACAAAGAAGCATGCTTTGGAGACAACTCATAGACATGAGCGCAGAAGCTGCCGCTGAGCGACAGAGAAAGAGCTCAACCCCAGGATGCACGCTGTGCTGCAGGGACACAGGTGGGAAATGGATTCCGGCCCCTCCTGTGCACGGCCGCCCTGTGTGCACCTGTCCTGCGTTCAGATTGCAAACCCACCTGTCCACTGGGACAGGCTGGGTGTCCATGGGGTGATTCACCAGGAAAAAAAGGACAGTGGCTGACTGGAGCACAGTGCAGGAGTCACAGGAGCAGCTGTGATCCTGTCAGATAGTTCTGCCAGTCCCCAAAGGGCCAGAACTTCCCCCCGATCTACAGAAATCTAGATCTCTATGAAACCTTGCTGGTTTTCAATCACTGCACAGGTTAGAAAAGCACAGTTGTGGGTACGTGGGCCACGGCTGGCTATATGCTCTATGCAAAGTTCAGTCACTGCCAAAGCCATAGCACCAGCAAGTAGAGATACTGTAAGTCTCCCTACACCCTTCCGTCCTTTCTACTGGGCTGCCTTTTCTGGCCTGGACCCATAGGCCTGACACCTGCATTCTGCCTCCCTATCTCTACTCTTTCTGCTTTTGCGCTCCCCTCCCATAACCACCACCACCCAGTGGAAAGTGACTACTGCACCAACTCATTTACATCCTCTCTCCTTCCCCCAAATAGGTTCAACTTCTGTCCAATATGTGACCCTTCTTCTAAACTCTTGCCTCTTGAAGCCAGGAGACCCCCTTGGCATATCATCTGGCACTGAAGATACTTCTCTATGCAGAAATCCAAACCACTCTGTCTGCCACCTGCCACCCATGCCACCCAGAGTCTCCTGGGACTCTCATGTGCCATCCCTTTCTCCACCCCAGTCTGTTCTCTGAGCAAATCTAACCATTTGTCTTGCTTCTAGGGCTTTGTTTTGCTGTACTCACTGGCTGTGATTCCTTCTCTTGCTGACCAACCCTCCCAAACTTAGCATAAGTGTCAAGTCTTCCACTGAATTGCCATGAACCACCTGCCTGCTCCTTCCCCAACTTCCTGCTGTCTCATGGAGGAGGTGACCCTAGGAATTTCCGGCACTAGGCCGTTGTTACCTCTGCTGCATTCTTTTAAGGACTGGAGGCTGCTGATGCTGCAGCCAGATTTCTGTGGTGTTTGTTCTACACACAACAATGGGTCACCAAGGGCTTGTCAACTTGTGTTTTCCACCTTCTTTCAAATCTCCAGAGAGCCTGGGCCATCCCCCAGGGTGAGTGTAGCCTTGTGTCTTACTATTGCATTTGAATGTTCAGTTCCTATTCAAGAGACCTTTCCAAAGGCAACTTGGCTCATTCATGTGCCAAGACTGGACTGGGCACCCCACTTGGCAAAGCACACCGCTCAGAGTGGTGCTGGCTGCCACTGTGCTGGGCACCCCTGGTGCAACCAAAGCCAACCTCCCAGAGGAGCCTAGCAGGGCCATGCTTCGGGCCCTCTCCTCTGGTCTTCCCTCACTTCTTCCCTCCCAGTTCTTTCCTTCCACGATCAGCTGGGCAAGCATGAAGCTCCACGAGTTCCTCGTGGCTCTGTGCCACACAGGGCTGTTTCCCAATGTAGGCTATTCTCAGAAAATTCACACCATGAGATTTGGAGTTGTTACTGGCATAAAATGTTCTGCAACTGAGCAAGTTTTGGAAACATGAAACAAGAGCTCCTTCGGCGTCTCTACAGTGCAGAGCCTTGAACATACCGTGGCTGCCCAAGAAGAGGAGGAGGTTGGGTCACACAGCACGCAGCAGCCCTCGGTGACTGTGGGTGGCTTTTGTTCACAAGGGACCTTGCAGGAGAGGGTGAAGAGGTCTGCACCCTGAGACATGTGGTTCTGTGAAGCAGTGGCCAGCATCACGGCCTGGACCCGCCCTCAGTGCCGCTTCCCCATGGGAGCCGGCCTTCCCCTTCCCCTCCAGCCTGGCTGGCTTCTCTGTAATTGTATTCCCGTATGTGTCCCGTCTGGCTTGACACAACTCTGACTACCAACTTCCAGAATCTTCTAAGGCCTAGCAGAGGTCTGTGTGTCCTAAGATCACCTCCTGTCGTTGGCAGCACCACTGTGGGTTTAGGAATGAAAAGCAAGGCTGGCATGGCTGACCACGAAGGTCCCCATGCGCCCAGCACCACCAGGGGACTTCAGGGATCTAAGAATCCGGTTGCTCCAGGTTCACACCAACAGACATTCAGAGCGGAACAAAACACAATTTCCCAGTGGCTCCTCAAAGTCTAATGTGGGTGAGCCTGAAGCTGCCGCTCCACAATTTTAACTACTTTTCTCTTTGGTTCTTAGATGTCCTCGATTGTAAGACTCACCATTGTTTTAGGAACAACTTGTAGGAGGTGAAAGAAAAAGGAAGAAAAAAAAAAAAAGAAATACTAGTTGGAGTGTACCAACTAATTGTACAACACATCCTGATTTCAGAATAATTAAAATGTGGACAATTGTGTGCTTTGGGATTGCGGAAATCGACTATTTCTACAGGTCGAGGTTGGCTTCCTTTTTCATTACTATGGAGGAAGCTGAGAGGCAGGCTCCAGGAGAGAAGGCGGGAGACTGGGGACTGGGCAGGTGTTTGATCTCAAAAAATAGTGACTGAGCTACCATGTGACCAGGCACTGTGCAGAGTCAGAAGGGGGTGATGCAAAAGGTTCCCCGACATCACTTTCCTGTATTCTAGTGTTGAGTGTTGTCAAGAGGTAGGATGGCCCATACCCCTCTCCAGAAGTGGTGTGTGTGTGCTGGTGTTTTGTATCGGTCAGAGACACGACAGGACTGTGAGTACGTGAAAGCAGCTTTATAAACTGAAACAGACTGTTAGTCTTTTCTCTGCTTTGGCATCAAAATTGCCACTTGTTCATAAAGAGAAAATAAGAACCAGAAATTTACTATAAGTAAATTGTGAAGCAGACCCGTATGAAATTTGCTATAAGTAAATTTATCATGAATGAGTCTGAAGATGATGGGCCTTCGGGGGTTTCACACTCTGCGGGGATTCAGCCCTTCTCAATCTAGGGAGTCCCACTCCCTGCACCCTTGTCTCTCGTTTTGTCACTGCACAGGTGGCAGGTGGGTCCTACAGTGCATCTTGGTGGCCCAAGGCAGTAAGGATCATGACAGAGGAACATCCAAGGGGTACAGGAAAGACTGGGTAAAGGTGGCTGCGTGGTCCTGGAAGTGGAAATCTCCCTCCAGGTGGTCAAGTGTGATCTGGCTCATGGAAACCAGGGGCAGTGGTGGGACGGATTTCAGAAGAGGAAGCGGACAGCTGTGGGAAGTTTGCTGCTGGGGCGTCTGGCTGGGAGGGAGTGTGGCAGGAGACAGGCAGCTCGGGAGCTATCCTGTCGATCTGTACCACCTTGTTACTATCGGATTTTTTTTGTTTCCATAAATCGGCCAGGTACTCTTGGCTGTCCACAGACCTCGCTCTGGAGCAGAAACTCCTCCCTTTTGCCTTCAGAGGCGACTTGGTCCCAGCCCCAGCATGACCAGCAGCGGAGAGCCCTCAGCCTCAGAGACCCAGCCAGCTGCGTCCCTACCCGTCACCCACAGAGTATGAGAAAACCAACTCTGGTTATTTTAGCCTGTCATCTGCTCATGTGTGACGTGACGAGCTCACTAATGTGGCTTCTTAGCTCGGCAAGAGGCGACACGGTGTGGATTCTGGTAAAGAGGACAAATACAAATGTTACCGGTGAGCATCTAACGTCTGGGGACCTCAGGAAAGGGTTCCTAGGGCCATTCAGAGTGAGAGGAGAGAGGAAAACTGAAGCCAAACGGAGCCCCGCGGCCCCGCCAGCGCCAGCAGGTCACCGCCCCAACACTGCGTCGGCTGCTTTCCCCTGTGGCACCAAGCGAGTCTCTGGCGGGCAACACAGCGGCCCCGCAAGGTGATGTAGCCTCTCTGGACGCTGCAGCGTGAGACTGCTGCCTGCTTCGGTTAGATGAGAGTCAGCCTTGGCGTTTGGGTGTTTGTGAAATTATTTGTTTCACTGTTTTTATTTCTTTCTTTTAGAAAATGTGTTGTCATCCAGGAAGATCAACAGAGAAGTGGACTGAGAATGGCAGAAGTCACGGTTGAGGGGGCCTGGCCAGGGACAGGTCAGAGTCTCAGCTGCCTCTGTGGGCAGCATGTGGCCGTGGCACATGTGTGGCAGAGTCTAAGGACCAGCAACACAGATATTGTTATTGGTGTTTAAAGAAACAGTGTCAATATTTCCAAGCACCAAGAGATGACACCAGTCTTCAAACCAGGGCTTTCTGGCTTCAGAACGCACAGGTGTTCTCGAATCTCTCAACTTTAATTGCGTGCCTTTCTCCCACCCCTGTCTGCAGTCTTTCAGGCCCGGCAACCGAACCAGACAGAGAGCAGGAGCTGCCACGCAGCCTCAGTCATCTCCTGATGAGGGTCAGGCAAGGGATTCAGACACAATCTGAGAAAACACGTGGGGCCAGTGTTTGGAATCTTTGAGGGGTTTAGTGCCAGCACCATCCCTACCGCCCGCAGACACCAAATCCTACAGATGCAACTAGAGAGTGTACTCAAAGTGAAATAAATCAGAGCGGCTTGTGTACACATTATATTGTCTCCCTAGTGTAAGAACCTGAAAGAGTAAATAACATCTAAAAGGTACAGTAGATACTGTGAAAGGGAAAGAAACTGCTGAAAAGAAAAGGACAACTGGGATGAAGGAAAGGAGAAAAGAGAGAGGGAAGGGGAAAAAAATATATATATATAGCATAGTTAAGATAATTGTGCCACTGATTTCTACTGGTTTATTGAAAGGAATAGTTAATGCTTAATTTTTGGACCAGTTTTGTATGCTTATATCTGGTAATCTGAACCACTAATTTGAAGACAACAATATGCAATACAACAGCCATTGTTGAATTCCTATCATCTTATTTTGTGATGTTCTGCATCGTTTTTAATGTTCTTTATTATTTTTTATTCTCTTTAAAATAAAAAATTAAAAATAAAACCTACAGATGGCATCACATAAAATAGCATCACAACATAAGCATGCTCCCCACATACACCTTAAAGTACCTCTACATGACTGTCAATGCTGTGCGTAGGGTGGTTGTGCTGTACTGTTGAAGGAATGACGAAGTAAAAAGTATGTACATGTTCATCACCAGCACAACTAAAAAATAGTATTTTCAAGCCATGGTTGGGCCTGAGGATATAGCTCAGTGGCAGAAGAGCCTGCCTAGCAAGCGCAAGGTCCTAAATTCGATTCCTGGTGTTAATCCGTGGTTGGTCAAATCCTCAGAGGTGGAACCCACAGATACAAAGGGAGACTAGGGCTGGAGGAGAGTGGTTTTGCACATCTCAAGATACTACAGAACAACTAGTTGAATAAACTACAATAAGACAATAAATTATAATAAGACAACCGGAATGCTCAGGTTTTGTGAAAATTCAGAGGTTTTGTAGGGAACTAAAGAAAAAATGGATAGATGAATGATTAAATGAATGTACAAATGTATGTATATATGTTGTTTTTCAAACCAGAGCACTAAAAGGCACCAATACAAAGAAAATTATAAATAAATCCCTAAAGTAGACAGCAGATTGTGCATTCTCTGACCACAGTCAAATAAAGCTTGGCTCAGCTACAAGAAAGATGGCCAGATCAAAGCCAAACCCAATGCAGTTCCTGACTAAATGCAAAGTTCTTGCAAAGCTATTAGGCCTTGGTAAACAAAGGCTGAATTTAGGAAGATTTGGTCAAAGAAGAGCAGCCACCCTCTGGGCCCTATTGTTTTAAAATTTTCATCAGAGCCAAAACAAACCATCTCAGCCTTCTCCATGGACTGCACCTAATTCCTATGTACTCACATTTCCCAAATTTGCTCCTTTTTCCATTACATACTGTCAAGACATATAAAAGGGTGTTTCTATGACACAATTTCTCTTTTCTTGCAAATGTATAATTCTACTCAAATATTTAGTTCCAGTATTCTATTTAATGTAGCTAGTCATTTCTGCCACACAGAGTGAAAAGAGAAGACTTGGATTAAAATTTGGTTTTGTGCATTCTCTGCCATACGATTTAGATTAGAAAATGTTATGTAAGCCTCACTTCTTCATCTGTGCAAATGTTCATCAGAGCACCTAGCTCAGTGGCCATTCCATGAGAGCACGTGAGCAGGAGCCCGCCCACGGCCTGGCCCCAGAGAATTCTGATAGGACACAAGCATGACAGTTACAATGGTATTTTGATGAAAAAGTCTAAAGTCTTATCTATAAAATGAATTTGATCCTGCCTGATGTGGTGGTGCATGCCTGTAATCCCAGCTTTCAGGAGGCTGAGGCAGGAGGATCCCTGCAACTTCAGGGGAAGCCTGGGCTACATAGTGAGTTCAAGGCCAGCCTGAACTACATGGTAAGATCCTGCCTCAAATAAAAGGAATCAAAATCAAAATACAGAAATTTGAAATCACAAGTCAAACTTAATGGCCCTTGGCAGTAATGAGGTAACGATATTAAAAGTGCCAGCTTCCTCCGCAGGGATCAGCATCCTCTGGCTATTGGTGAAACTGAGCCCAGGAATAAAGCAGGGGTCTGGTTTAGAGGAGTGATCATGAGGAGCTCCTTGTGTCCACCCTCACTTTAGAGGCAAGCCCAGAGCCAGGTGCAGGGCCCCCTGGAATTCCTGTGTGGGTCTCTGCAGGGTTCTGGGAAGGCCTTTGTTGTCTTTCGGAAACAGGAACTGAGCTTCCGGTTGTGTCCGGGGCTTTGCACACCTCTCTTCCGTAGCCTGGCATTCCCTTGACCCTTTAACACATCACAGGTGTCTCCTTAGCTGACCTGTCGCTTCTTTAGCTACTCCTGCTTGCTGGGAGAGAAGCTCCCTTCTTCAGTCCCAGTCAAAAGCCAGCTCCTTTGTTCCAAGACTCCAAGCAACTTGATAATGAAGCTGTCTGATGGGTTAGTTTGTCCTTTGCAACGTGTCCCTTGCAAGCTTGCATTGTTTCCCTTCATCTTTGCCTGATAGCCTCAGTTTTGAAGAAAAGCTGCACCTAAATGATTAAGATAGTAAGTGCTGCAGTCAGCTACAGCAGAAATAAGGAACCAGAGAAACTGGCCTAGGACCTCCTCACCAGTAATCTTTCTCTTGATCTACAGAACCCAGAACATCTGAGGACCTTCAGATAACATCAGAATGTGCGTCAAAGAAATGGGCCACTGCAAGATTAATGGTTACTCTAGTGCCCACCTGTCTGTGGCTAAAAATACACTTCCTTAAATTTCCGATACAAGCTCTCTCTTTGCATGTGGTGGTTAGCTAAAAAGATCCTTAGGATGGCAGTCTGGCCATTTTCGAATCAGCTAGCTCATAATAATGGTTTTTCCCCTACCACCCCCTTGCCTCCCAGGTAACTGGCTTCCACCAGGCCAAGAGCAGGCTGAGACTGTATGTTACAATATCAGCTGCTTTGTCCTCAAAGTGTTCCGGTGACTTCAGCTGAGTTCCCTCTTGGATCTGTGTTGTGTGAGAAATTCCCCAGAGCAGACACTCCTGGAGGTGGCCGCAGAGTGCGGGAGGAGTGGGATTGGGATGTTCGCTGGTCCGTCCTTCTTGGTTCATCTGCTGTCAGTCAGTGGTGATAAGACCATGGCAGAGCAAGGTGAGCACAGTGACTCTTGCTTTATCCAGACTCGATGCTCGCAACACAAACAGAATTCACTGCTTTATGAGGAGTACTATGAGCCCGCTGCAGCTAGAAACCTCTAACCTCACTTTGGATGGGCAGCTATTTCCCCACCTTCAAAGGAAGCCACCCCAGCAGTGGATGAGGATCAGCCTTTGTCCTTGTTACTTCCTCATCACTGAGACACAATACCCAATACTCACAGCCCTAAGAAGGAAAGGTTTTATTTTGGCTCACAGTCTGTAGAGGTTTCAGGCTGTGGTCAGCTGGATCCAAGGCAGGGTGGCACGGCAGAGGAGAAACAACTCATGGCATGGAGGCAAGAAGCAGAGAGGGATCAATACAGGAGGGCCAGAGATAGATCCTTCCGGGCCACACCCCCAATGACCCACCTCCTCCAACCAGGCTTTGCCTTCCAACATCACATTCAGCTGTAAATTCACTCATTAGTGGATTAATCCACTGCTATTACGCCTCCATGATCCAATCACTACCCAAAGTCACACCTATGAACACAGAAGGCTCTGGGGGGACACCCAAATATAAGCCATCAGCCCTCTAGAGCAATGGTCATGCCCCTGGAAGGGAAGACATGGCTGGCTGTGACCAGCCTTACATCATCACTGAACAAAAACATACTTTAAGAAAATGTATGGAAGTACTTTGAAACCGCTCCTCCTCTGTCTTCAGAAATTGGAGATGTGCATAGATGTCATTCCTTTTGTCCCTTTAGTGACACAGCTCAACGCCTCCTGCAGTGCTGCCAGCTCAGGTCCTAAGAATCCCCCAGGGTCTTCAGCCCCCATGGGAAATTTCAGTCTTACTTTGCACTTCCTCCATAGAACTCTGATCATTCCTGCACCCCATCTAAGAAACGTGGGTAATATTTTGTTGGAATGCTTTTTGATTAACTTTTAATGCACTTTTTACAAAAACAAAATCCAACTACACTCATGGGAAGTGTTATGGTTGATACGTTGTGTTAACTTGGGGAGTCTAGAAGGTTAACTATGTGACTCAGGAGGGAGCCAGGGTGCTTATTTTGCATTCACCCTAAACCTGTGCAAGAGGAAGGCATGCAAGAGGAGCACCCCCACCCCCCCCCCCCGAGCGGGTGGACTGCATAAAACTGAACTGAGGAGGGACCGGCTGCTGGTTCTGTGGAGGAGCTCCAGTCCTCGCCTTCAGCTTGGTCTTCTCCTGGCTTCCGGTGCGGACTCTTTGGCTTCCGCCTGGGACTCTTCAGCCTTCTGGTGTTGGCTCTCCCGCCTTCGTGGTGGATTCTTCACCATTCCATCACAGCCCCATCAGCCCTTTGATACGGACTTGCACAGACACTGCAGTGAGCTCCAGGCCCGGGGATGGGCTCTTCTATCTCCAGTGTGCACACTCTCTGTACGCTTCCTCATCCAACCCTGTAGCTGACCATTGTAAGCCAAACTTGTAATTCTTGTACATTTGTATATCTTGTGTTAGATCTGTTTCTCTAGTAAACCCTGACTGGTCCAGCAAGAGATGGCAGAACTCACAACTTGATGGTCCTCCTTCTCCTCCCATGGCTCCCCTTCAACCTTTTCCTGCCTCTCTGTTTCTTCACAGTCACATCTGCAGATGACAGCCACGCAGTACCAGGAGGTGGAAAATGAGACTGGTAAGGAAAGACAGACCAAGGTAATTAAGTGCTGGCCAGTTCTTGGCAGAAAGCACCACGGCACCATTTCATGTGTGTTCCATGTTGAGGCTGTGAGTGTTGACCCACATGAATGATTTGGATCCTTTGCTCTTCATGGGTCTCCTGGGAAGGGAACATGGATCCATTAGAGTGGATATGGACCAGCTCTTCTCTGGAGAAAAATATAATCAAACCTCACTCTACAACAAATTAAATTCTGAGGAACGTGTCATTAGGGGTCTTTGTTGTGGTACAAACATTAGAGTATACTTCCACTGACCAAGATGGCGACGAGGTTATCAGGTAATGTAATTTTTTTTTAAATATTATTCCTTTTTTTCTCTTCAACTAATCAACATGATCACCAGTGACACAACACTGCTATTGACACACAACATGCACAAGTGGGGCTTTTCACACCAACGGGGCAAGTCAGGTGAATGGGACTTTCCTCAGTGGGGCAAAGGAGTATGGGAGCTGTTCACCTCAAGGCAGGGGTCATAGAGGCCCACCTCGTGGTTGTGGATTCTAGTGCCCGTCCTCTGGGATTCATGCCCAGTTCTCTTGAGTTCCCATCTGGCATCCCTAGCCATAGGCGTTTCAAGTTTCACCCTAAGCTAAGATCCCTTTCTTCTCTCCCCTCTGTTTCACCAGTGACTCCCTCACACATACAGTCAGGCATTGACAGTAATGTCCTTATGCTGGGCATGATTGGATTCCCACACAGCATGGTGACTCCATGGCTCCCAACTCCTCCATAAATGGAGAAACCATTTATGTATCAACCATGCCCATCCAGGCAGAGCAGCAAGAGTCCACCTTTGCCTTGTTCTCTGATGTACGTTGGAGCCCACTGGATGCTCACAGCACTTCCTACCAAGCCTCCACAACCAGCACACCACACAGGAGTTCATCACCTTGGCCACACCCTGCGGTTGCTCTTTCTTGCTTGGGGCTCCAGCCACACAGCTGCTCTTTGAGGATTTTTACCTGTATGCATGAACCCACTGTGGAATTGTGGACCCAGTGTCTTCCAAATAATCATATTGTCCCTCCTGCAGGTACCCTTACTAGATGGTCTCATGAGACACCGTAG
This sequence comes from Dinomys branickii, assembly GCA_004027595.1. Taxonomy (NCBI): domain Eukaryota; kingdom Metazoa; phylum Chordata; class Mammalia; order Rodentia; family Dinomyidae; genus Dinomys; species Dinomys branickii. The sequence continues at coordinate 117,794 of PVLD010002578.1, read as the reverse complement.
GTCCCCACTTTGGGAGAAATATGTTAAACATATGACCAAATCCAGAGAAGAATACATCTCCATTGTTCATCAAATTGTAATCCTTTGCCGTATTTGTTTCAGGACTTCAAAAAAAAATCCAGAAAATATTACAGACACAGCTCAAATGCAGCATCACCTTGGCATCCTTGGTCTCCTTCCCAGCCTTATTTCTCAGAGATGCTGTAGCCTTGAAATTAGTGTGTATAACTTGCAAGTATGTTTTTCAGATTTTCCTAAAGCACCTACTGTAAATGACATATAGTATTGTTTTACAAGTTTAAAATTGTACAAAACTCTATTCTGCTGTGTAGATCATCTGAAAGTAGTTTCTGCCACTCACCATTGTTTTTTAGATTTATCCTTACAGACACATGTTCTGTATCTCCTTTAATGTATAATCGTCTATCATGTGAAGTTGTCCCAATTAACTGATCTATTTCCTATGGTTTTTAGTGCCTCTTCAGTTCTTCACTACTGCAGACAATGGTGTAGTGAGTATCTGTCCATGTGTGTGGGAGCTTCTCTAGCTTGGACTCTTGCTCTCCAATGGGACAGCCACATCCTAAGCACTCATCAACAGGAGATAAGTTTCCAGGGTTTGGCATTCGTGTCAACACTTGGTGTTGGCAGACAAACACTTTGGCCAATCTGTTGCATCAGAGGTTTTGTGGTTAGTATTAAGTAATATGTATGTGGTGGTATTTCTGAATGATACTTGCATTTAAATTGATGGAATTTAATTGGATCACATGGGTGGTCCTCATTCAGTCACTCAAAGGCCTCAGTGGAATAAAAGCTAACCTTTTTAAGCAACAGGAAATTCTCCAGCAAACTTCTCTTTGGATTTTATCAGCAACACTGGCTTGTCCTGGAGCCTCCAGCATGATGCCCTTTGGACCTGACCCTGTTATTGTTGATACATTGTGTCAACTTGAGAAATTTAGAAGGTTAAGTAAGTGACTCAGCAGGGGGCCAGAGTTCTTACTTTGTAAACATCCTTGTCCTGTGCTAGAGGAGGGCATAGAGGTTGTGTGAGTGCTACACTACCCCACAGGGTGGGACAGCCTGCTTACCACATTAAAAAAAAGTGTCTTCCTCTCCACCCCCTTTTGTTCTTGTTTCTTTTACTGTCTTCTGCCACCCTGCCTTGGAGCCAGCTGATTATGGACTGAAACCTACACAAATTGTGAGCTAAATAAACCTTTCCTTCCTTAATTTTGGGTATCAGGTATTTTATCTCAGCAAGGAAAGAAAGGTAACCAAGACAAGTGGCAGTACCAGCTTCTCCTTGGGTCTGTAGCCTGCTACCTGACCCACACATTTTGCACTTGCCTGCTTCCATAACTATATGAGACAGTTTGCTGAAATAAATTTCTTTCTATGTAAGTGCACATCCTATTATCTTGGTTTCTCTGCAGAATGCTAATACAGAAGTTGTCTTAGTCCATTTTCTGTTGCTGTAAGAAAATAGTTGATACTGGGTAATTTATTTAAAAAAACAGAAGTGCATTTGGCTTATGATTCTAGAGGCTGGGAAGTCCATTGCATGGTGCTAGCATCAGCTTGGTACCAGCTGAGGGTACATGGAGCGGGGAATCGCATCCTGAGATGGAGCTAGCATGCTTAGCTCAGGTCTCTTCTTCTTTTCATAAAACCACTAATGCCGTCATGTGTGGAGGACCACCTGGATGACTCTTCTTGAAAGAAGAGCAATTATCTCCATTTGGGCTAAACCTGGCCCTATTTCCGTGTGTTGATGCGTACAGAGCTGGCTAGGACTTTTCCTTATCCCTTCAGTTGGCTTTAAGCAGTGCAAATCAATCCAGCCAAGGTGCTGATATGTAGTGTTTGAAGCAAAGATGACAGGGCAGTGTTTCCCACCCCATGTAGCTCTCAAATAAAACACGTGAGCCGAGGCGAGACAGGATGGAGAGCCGTGCTCTGTGTAGTCAGCTAGGATCAAGTATCAATATAAGAAGCTATGACTTTCCAGGGCATAACAGATTACACATTGGAGCTGAAGAACTGACCCTAAAACATCACGTTCTACTTGAACTGTGTTATGCAGATTGCTCTTTCTGTATAGCCCTCTCTCTGTATGTTACAGAGGTGACATCAGGCCTCCTACCCAGCCCAGCTCACAGACTTATGTATTTCCTGCCGTTCTCACAGTCACTCATCCTCAAGCCACTCCCTTCTTCACAAATTAATAAAGTCAGGGTTCAGGCCTGGGTCAAGGCCTTTGTTCTGGTTAACCATCATTCTAGCCAAACTCAAGACCCCCTTGATTCCCTCCCATTTTGGATATATTATTGTGACTTTATTTATGCCATGCGTTGCACTATTTATGCCATAGGAGTGGTAGATGGGAATTAACTTGCTGGAATTCCAATAACTTTTCCATGGGATTACAAATATAAACCTCTTGGACCAAGACAAAGACCTGGAAGGGCTCTTTATAAACATGGAGGGCCCTCCCTCCAGGCTTCATTTAAACCCAATTGCTTCTCGGAGTCTTACCCTCCAAGCACCACGAACGTATGAATTTGTGGGTTAAGTTTTCAATGCATGAATTCTGGGGGACGCATTCAAGCTGCAGCTGAGGCAGTCTCTCCTGGTGTGTATGTGTTTCTCTGATTGCTAAGCTTCAACGTCACAAAGTTACTGCTCTGTGGGTTGGCTTGTCCATGACTTCTCCATGTCTGTTGTCCAGTTTTTTCACTGGCTATTGAGTTTTTTTTCTCACTGATTTACAGACATTTGTATATTCTGGATTCTGACCTTTGGTCCGCTCTGGGACCGCATTGTAAGTATCTGTTTATAATTTAATGTTTAACATCTTTTCTGAATAACTCTTAAGCCTTTTTATTGTATCCCTGTTTACTACACCATGTAGTTACTAATTTTTGCACTAAGTCTTGCCCTTTTGTATCCAGTTTAAGAAAATAATTTCTTATTCTGAGTCCGTAAAGATATTTAGTTTGTATCTTCTTCTAAATTATCCAGAATTGTTGCCTTTTACACTAATTTAGTCAACCTAAAGTTTATTTTCATGAATATTGTGGTATATGGATCTAATTTTATTATTCTTGTGAGAATAATCTATTATTCCTAAATTATTTCTGGAATGAGACACCCTCCTTTTGTATTGATCTGTAATAATCCTCCTGTCATACATCAAATTTCTATATATGTATGGTTCAGTTTCTGAGATTTTAATATTCAATTGATATATTATTTTATCTCTGTATCGATATTCTACTACCTTAAGTATAATTTTCTAATTAGTATAGATGGTCATCAGGTTTTTGATTTTGCAAAAAAAATGTATTTACAGAATAATCAGAGAATGATTGACAGCTTTGTTAAATCAAGTGTAGCTTTTCTATTTAAGACCATTATAAGTCACTAACATTTTCATTCATGTCTTTTAGCAGCATTTTAGTTTTCTTTAAAGAACAAAAAAGCAAAACGAAACAAAATAATAATTAAAACCAAAACAATTTCTATATATTTATGTAGAAACATCTTATAGCTTGTTTCTAGTATAAATGAAATCTTTTGTCTTCTTAAATTTTCGAACTGGTTATAACTAACACATAAAAATGGTATGAATTTTTTGTGTGTAGAACTTATATCCCAGTATATTTTTCTGGACTCTTTATTTAATAGCTTATTTGAAGATTCTCTTGCATTTTCTCTATTAATTACTATCATATTTCTTGCAAATCACGACATTTGTACTTTTGGGTTAATTTTTATTCTCCTTATTTCTTTTTTTTTTTTTTTTTTTTTTTTTTTTTTTTTTTTTTTTTTTTTTTTTTTTTTTTTTTTTTTTTTTTTTTTTTTTGCGGTACTGGGGATCGAACTCAGGACCCTGCACTTGCTAGGCAAGCGCTTATTGCACTGAGCTATATCCCCAGCCCCTTCTCCTTATTTCTTTTGTCTGTTTCATTCATTGCCTGCTGGGACACTGGTGAACAGACATATTGATAATGGACGTCTTTATCTCATTGATATTGCTGGGCATGCCTCTGTGACTTCGCCATTAATCAAAATACTTACTGACATTTTCTTTTTTTGTGTGTGTTTTTGAGACAGGGTATGGCTATACAGTTCAGGCTGGCTTTGAGCTCATTTTGTAGCCCAGGCTGGCCTTGAACTCACAACAATCCTCCTGCCTCAGCCTCCTGAGTGCTGGGATTACAGGCATGTGCCACCGTGCCTAGCTGTTATTGACATTTTCAATAGATATCTTTTACCACTCAAGGAAATTCCCTGTGATTTCTACCTTGTGCTCTCAGCTTCTCTACTTTAAATCTCTCATGTTTAAACTTCTCATGTTCTTAAAATCAGCTCACTGAAGGCTACAAACTTACCTGCAGTATTCTTTTAGTTGCAATTCACAGATTTTTAACACATAATACTTTATTATGTCCGTTCCAAATAAATTCCACCTGTACTTTCCTTTCAACCTATGAGTAATTTAGGAGTGAATGTATGAGTTTGAGACAACATTTTAATTATTGAACTCTGATTGGGTTGTGCTTAAATAATACAATTTTCTCTGTGGCCTAGGATATGGTCCAATTTTAAATGATCAGTGTCTCTCCAAACAAAATGAAGACTATTTTTGGTTGCAGTTCTACCTACACACACACACATGTATCCAGTAGACAGTGCTTGTTACTTTTGTTTCCCAAATCTTTTGCATGTTAATATTTTCACAGTTGCTTGATGTATCAATTTTTGATGAAGTTATATGGATCTGAATCTTGGGATGTGTTATTACCCTCCCTGAGGTATACATATGTTAGGTGCATAAACATTTAGGATTGTGATAGTTTCCAAATGGATTTCTGCCTTGATTATGATTATCCAGCTTCCCTCCTGCTGGAGTTACCTCCTTATGGCTAACATTTACACAGTGTATATTTTCCCATCTCCTTCTTGTCAGCCTTCCTGTGTGCTTCTTACATTGTATCTTTCTCTTAAATGGTATCTGAGCTGGATGTTTTAGAAATCTAATCTGATCATTTCTGTCTTAGGGTAGAGTTTCTGCTTGTTTACATTTGCTGTAATTACTGATATGTGTCAAGATAGCATTATTTTGGTAGTGGCATGTCTTGCTTTAATTCTTTTTCCTTCTTTTCTGCATTTCTGTTATTCTGTTACTTAATGGGTACTAGACAGAAGTTGTGTGACGCGGGATTCCTGCAGGGTTCCTCTATCACAAGGCGTCTTGCCTGGCATGCCTGGTGCAGTAGATACTGAGCTGCAGGTAACCATTTCTTGGATAGTGATGCTAACTCAAGACCTAGACTGGTGCTCTAATTCCTTTTCCAAGGTCCATTTGTTACTTGGCATTGCCAAGCACTGATTCTGTGTCTGTTGTTGCTGGGATTACAGAAGGGGCTGAACTGAGGAGCCCAGTCATTGGCCACAGAGGCCACACGCAGTGGGAAGGCTACCTAATCATGGGGGCATCTCTTTCACCATGTTAAGAGCTGTTGCTAAAGCATCCCCAGAACATTTGAAAAAGCCTGACACTGGTGGGGCCACAGTGTTGCCTTCAGACAACAACTAGGTGACACTGATTGACAGCTATCTTTTGGGGTGGGTCCATGGTTCATTTTACCACTGTCTTCATCTGGGTCAGTCTAGGACGAGAAAGGTAAAGCTCAAGGAATGAAATTTAAGGCGGCACTGACTTTCAGTGCCACCCCTGTATTTGCAGGGCTCTGAGAATGAGTGCTTCCTTAAAACATGACCCTGGGTATTTGGCTGGCCTGTTCCCAGTCCCCAACTTTCCCCACTGCCTCCTCCACATGAAGCTATGTGCAAATGGTCATATCAAGCTCGTTGCATTGTTCTACAAGTTAAGAAGCAGTAAACTTCCTGGTAGGCTGGTCTCCATCAAAACTGAGTAACACGCCTGGAGTGGTGGCGCACGCCTGTAATCATAGCACTCGGGAGGCTGAGGTAAGATCGTTTTGGGTTCAAGACCAGGCTGGGCTACAAAGTGAGGTCAAGGCTGGTCTGAACTGCACAATGACACCTTGTCTCAAAAAGACGAAAAGAAAAAACCTGAGTAACACAATAGAGACCAAGAGCCCTGGTTTCACCTGTGCAATTCACCTATTCCATTCCCCCTGGCTTGGCTAGGAGAACCCAGGGTGTTCAACCAGACTGCCAAGGGCCTTGAATGCCATGGTCAAGTGCCCACAGAGTGGGAACTGTGGGCAGAGGAGCAAAGGAGAAGAAATGTCTTTTAGGAAAATAACCAGCTTGTATGGTCTTAAGAGGCCCCCGGGAGGGCGGACAGGGAGGGTGAGTGGATCCAGGCCCTTCTGAGGTAAGATGAGCCCTACTTGCTGAGGGGCTTACATACAATGTCAGATGAGGATAAGGCTCAAAAATCCCACAGTGCCAGGTGTGGTGACCACACCTGTAATCCCAGCACTTGGGAGACTGAGGCAGGAGGATCACTTCAAGTTCAAGGCCAGCTTGGGCTGCATAGCAAGTTCAAGGCCAGCCTAAATTACTCAGTGAGATCTTGTCTCAACAAAACAAAACAAACAAATCAAAAATTTTCAGATGTTCCTATGAGGGTCCCCTGGCTGTGGTCAGGCCTTAAACATGGGAGGAACAGAAGAAAGTGGCCAATTTGCTTTGAAAAGTCAATGTGAATTCTGGACATTGGAGTAACAAGGGGCAGGAACAGGAGCCCCTCCCCTTTCCTCTGCCTGTTCCCCCAACCCTTCTCCCGGGCATCCCCCCTTCCTTAGGTCTGTGCCTCTTGGAGGCCAGCACAAAATGTCCCCCAGCCAGGTCTCCTTATTGTTATCAGGCTGAAAAGGAGGCTGTTATTCGGCAGCAGAGATAAAAGTTAATCACAGATTTGACTGCCCAGAAAATATCCATGACTTCATCCACCTGAGCGCTCCCTGGGGGGAAGTGTTCAGGGCTTGAAGCTGCCAGACCAGTTCAGCCAGTTCTCGGTCTTCACAACCAACCCTGGACTTAAACAAAGGCCAGGGTCATGAATAGAGAGCATTCAAAGGCAGGTCTGAGTCACCCTGCAGCCCTACTGCGCGCCCTGTGCCTTGTGTCCTGTGTCTGTGTCTAGACAGGGGCGGGACAAGGTCTCTGTTTACTTTCTGGGCTGCCTGTGCACTGGCCCGCCTGCCCTCCCGCCCTCTTTCCAACCCTTATCTGGCGTACATCACCCCAGAGTTCCCAAACACAACCCCAGACTTAAAGGAGCAGAATAGTTACAAAATTCAAGTGCTCGGGGAGGGAGGTGATTTCTCAATCCAACTGTCTGGTGTTAACACTAGGGAACATGAACGCAGGATAAAATTCAAGCTGTGTCTGAAATAAAAACTGAGGGCGTTGTTATTGATAGTTCCAAAGTGTTAGGCAAATTCTCCAGGGCACCTGGGGATTGGATCGGGCAGGAGGCAAAGCTCTCTCCTGCGTGTTTGATCCCCTTCCCACTCTACAGTTGTGGGCGCAGGCCTGTCATTTCTATTCCTGAAGATGTGATCACACATCACAGCCAAAGGGATTCCTGCTCATGGCACCTTAGCCCACTGGGGAAGGTCCGAATCCCAGCACAGCTTTCAGCACTACCCGACCCACAGTTACTCTTCCTCCTTTCTCTTCCAAGCATTTTCTTCCTAGTGCGGGGCCCAGGGCCTGCCCCCACCAACTGTGGTAATTCCACTGCTCCCCACGCCTGGGCTGGCCCTCTCTTCAGCCCTCACAACACTCCCTTTGGTAAACTTCTGCCTCTCAGATGCTGATGTATCCCAGCCCCTCCCTGAAGCCGCCACCACTCCTACTTTCTAGGGACTTTTCTGCTCACCCAGCTGCCTTGACTCCCAGCATTCACCCTTGCCCACCCCGATCCCAACTGGACACCCGTGGAGTAATAGCACACATCTCTGCAGAGCTCCACGGGGATAAAGACTGAGGTGGACGGTGGAGCAAGATCCAGAAGCATTAACTGGACAGGGAGGACGGTGGCTTTTGATGGCGTCGGTGCTGCTACCATTCAGGAAAGCTCTGGTGTGTTAAGCACCACACACGGTACTGATGCTCCAAGCGTCAAGGAGAGAGGGAGCCCAGAGTGCACGGGCAGCTCAGAGAAAACAAAGGAGGCTTGGGGTAATCACAGAGGTGACCTTAGGAGAAGATGAGGAGGCTAAACGGGCAGTTTCGGACAAGAGGATCAGTGCACACTGTTCGGTCCCGAACGCACGCCAGGCCCTGATGCCCGGCGAACAGGTGAGCCACCTGGACACAGCTACTGGGCAGGCTTGATACAACTGTCCAGGAGCCCAGTCTCTGTGAGTGAGAAAAAGGAAGAGCATGGGAGACCCATGCATGTCAACGTTTTATAGATTCAGGGAGGTTCAAGTTGGATTTGGAACATTCTTATTTTTATTTTATTTTTCCAAGCAGTAGATGTGCTTACTCCTAGCGACAGCTGAGACCAGTGACAAAAGTAGCCTTGCTGGTGGGAGTGCCCCGCCACCTAAGAGAATGTGTGGTACCTTGCTTTTGTGTCCCACAAACTTTGGGGATTTCTAGCCCTGTTATCTCTCGGTTTCCGAGTTTCGCGTGGACTCCTTTATAAATGACCTTCGTGTGTGCTTTGTTATTGATACAGGAAAATAAATCTCCCAACCTGAATGATATCAGACAAGTTCGTGTTCTCTAAAACCGAAGAATGAATTTTAGGAACAACGGAGGTTAAAAGCAGAATATATTTATTGAGAGAAAGAAAGCTTCTGTCCAAGAGAGGGACAGGAGGGGGGCCCGAGTGGGTTACCCCCCGACTGTCTTTTTTAGGGACTTTTATAGAGAAAAACCATGAGGTGAAGCGGGTCCAAGGTAGGGGAAATGGACAAAACTATGGTCCACCAATTAGATTACAGGTATAATTGTCCAGGTAAGACTGAGTAAACTGGGATCCAATGGGGAAGCGAGTCACGCAGCAAGCGGGCATGAATACAGATCCGGGGCCTTTCCTGTGGGGGTCGGGCTGGTGACTCTTCCTGGCTTTTTAGAAGTGGTTGTTACTTATTTAGATTGTTAATCCCTGACATTTACACCTAGGGAGATAGTGGGTGCATTTGTTTAGCCCCTTTTGTCTTAAGGTCTGGCCCATACATATTTTCTATGTTGGCTGCTTCGAGGGCCTGGCCCTGTCTGACTGCCTATAATATTTCTAACTCCGCTGCCTATAACATTATAACACAAGCACTGAAGGAAAGAGGAGGTGGGAAGCAGCTGGAAGGGGCGGGGCCCAGCTGCTTGCACCCTGCAGGTCACCCTGTGCCTATTGCTCCAATGTGACTTAACCCACAGTAAAAGCAGAGGGTTTAGAAGGGTCTACAGCTGTTTTCAAGAAGAGCACCCTTCCATGAAGAGGAGCTAATTTCATTTCTGTTCATTGCAAAAGAGAAACAAGAATAACTTTCCCTCCTGTCCCTACATCTGGCCCTCTGCCCCCTACCTGATCAGCGTGACTGAGCACAGAGGTGGCTCTAGTGTCCACGGTAGAGATACAAAGGTGTTTTGATTCTCAGTAAGTGGACAGCATGCTGTCCCAGGAGCCACGTGGAATCTAAATAAGGATACAGCTGGGAAGCTTCCTAGTGTGGGTCCAGCACACAGCGGGGGCTCTACCAGTGTTTCCTTCCCAAGCCCTGAATCTCTGAAGGACACGCAATCCCAAGGGAGGAGAGTTTGCTTTTTGCTGGTGTCAGTCTGGGCTTCAGGCCCGCACCATGTGGCACTGTGACAGCAGCCTGAGCCCCTCAAAGCTCAGCACCATCTTTCCAAGAAGACCTCAGCATCTACCAATATCCTCTTTCCATGTTCCTCATAGCCCTGGCTGGGCCTCCCTTTAGCAGTACCTTGAGGTCAGGGCCAGGTGGCCAGTGTCTGTGGGAAGCCAGATACACACAAGTCCTTATAAAAGAGTAAGTCAATAGGCAAATGGAAGGAACAGAAAAGAGGATGAGGCCAAGATCGTGGCAGATGCTTTATTTTCCATCCAAAATTTTTTTAAAGACTTCATCTCTGTAGAATTTTACCATTGGGCATTCAAATGTGGCTTAGGGCTTAAACATTGGAAGGGAGAGTAAATGACTCTCAGGCCTTCTCAGAGTGGTATGTTTATGATGAGGCGTATGCTGTAGACCAGTATTCAGAGGCACTGGAATTTGGAGTTCATCTTTGCCAGGTGTGCAAATCCTTCCCACTACGGGGGGCCCTGCCTGTGCCCTTAATTCGAGAGCAGCATCCTCTCCGTCATTACCCACCTTCCCCTGCCACACTGTGCTGAGCACCTTGATGCGGGGCCTGGCCCGGCCCTGGCCCAGCTGCCTAGAGCCCCTGCCACTGTCACTGCGCGCTGTCCATGCCTGGCCATCCCTGGAGACTTCTGTAGTTGCTGAGCTTTGCAAAAAATCACTATTATTTTATATATATATATATATATATATATATATATATAATTAATTAATACAAGCGTAGATACTCAATGTAAGCAACTTACACAAATTAGGGAAAGCGAGAGTTCTTCTGGACCCTTATTTTCCACTGGCATTTTCTGGGATTTGGCTGGTCATCTTCTATATCCATTTTTCTATTGTGTTGTTGATTAATAGAAGTTCTTGATAGAACCTGGATAACGATCCAGAATTTTATATATACAGATGTCCATTTTATGTGTGTGTGTGTGTATGTGTATATAGATGCTGTTATGGTTTGTGTCTGGATGTCCCCCCAAAGCCTCATGCAGTCTTGGGGGGTGGCTTCTAGAGTTTCTGATTGATTCAGGGTTATGAGTGCTACAACTGCCCTGGGGCAGTAGTTGGCATACAATATAAGGGAGGGAAAGAGGCTACTTGCTGCCTCTCCTTCCTTTTGTTCTTGTTGCTTTTGCTGTTTTCTGCTGCTATGAACATTTGCCCTCTGCCAGGTGCCACTCTGCCTTAGAGCCAGCTGAGTATGGACTGAAACCTCCACAAACTGTAAGCTAAATAAACCTTTCCTTCCTTCATTTTGGGTGTCAAGTATTTTGTCTTAGCAACGAGAGAAAAGTAACCAATACAGATGCACACACAAATAGGTTACAAATGTCTTCCACGACCTGATTGCTTATCTTAGTGTGTAGCTGCTTCTGGTTTTGAATCAGAAGTTTTGCATTTTGGTGGAGACAGATTTATCCTCTTCTTCCGCTTGCCCTTATGGTTGGTGTCTTGCTTGGGGTCTTTGCTGTTCTCCCAAGGTCATCAACATGCTCTCCCACGTTTCACTTTGGGACTCGAGTCTGTCTTGGATGGGTACCCCAGTGCCCAGCACAATGACCCCTCCTCCCACAGTAAGACCCAGCTCCTGTGGGTCTCTCTTCAGGGGAATTTTGAGGTTGTTTTTGCTGCATGGTATCAGAACTTCTTCTTCCCCAATTCTTGGAACAGTTTTCTATTTGTTGCTGTCTCTTTGGGCACCCAGGTGGGGCAAGGAGGGCAGCCAGAGTCAGCAGAGAGGCTGCTCTTTGAACTAAGCTTGACTCTGTCTGCAGTCACTGTTTGCTAACTCGCTAGAGAATTCTGCCAGAGATTAACATCAGAAGGACCCTCCTGCCGTTTACTCTGTCTGCTCCCTGAAAAGTTTGGGCATTTGTCTGCCCTGCTCTTTTGGCATGACTGAGGGTGACTGCTCTCTGGGTGACTTTCTGTTGGACAGACTTCCAAAGGGGAACATCAGCCAGCAGAAAAGTAGGGGGTGGGGATCCCCTTCTGCAGTAGAGACACACTGCAGAAAGCAAATGTGGGCCACAGCTGACTTTTGAAATGTAGCTTTTGGACCGTAAGAGTCACCATGCCCTTCTCACCGTGGTTATATTTGAGATGATAATATCAAATTTCACACTGCCTTTAGAGTATGCTACAGTGATGCAACTATTTTGTTACGTTTCCTGTGTGTGGAACACTGAGTTGTCATGAAAGGCGACAAGGACACTGTGTCATTTTGTATGGTTAGGGAGACGCACACTCCGACGAGTCACCAGTGCACCTTCTCCCGCTCTGTGGTACCCTCACTCTTTGATGCTTTCTAGGAAAATATAGAAAATGGAAAATCCCCTCGCTGATCATGAAGAGCTCATCACAGATCTAAAAAGCTAAAGTGGAAACTAAAATGCTTCATGTATCCTGGCAGGGGAGTAAGAGAAAATCCACTGCTTCTTCTAGGATTCAAGCAGAGCAAGCCATTTGGCCTATGGAGGTGAGCCCAGCCCTGAGATGGACACATGATGCCACATTATGGCACTGTGTTCTGTCCTTGTGCAGACCTTCTCATGGGGAGAATGTTCCCTGAAGCTCAAGTGGCTAAATGATCAACTGTAGGTGGAGTCAGAAGGGTGAAAATATCCTTGTTTTTCCTCCTTCTCTCTGTGGAACCTCAGAAGAGGCCTTTCGCCTCTCTGGGCTTCAGTTTCCTCATTTGTAAAATGGAAAGCGTCTTGAATGTTTCCCCCGAGCCCATATGTTCAAGGTGGTTCCCAGCCTATGGGACTATCGGGAGACAGTGAACCCTTTAAGAGGTGAGTCCAGGGAGAGGAAGGCAGGTTATTGGGGATCATGCCCTCAAAGGGGACATTGGGACCTGCCCCTCCCCAACTTTCCAGTCATCATGAGGTAAACAGGGCAGCCACCAGTGGTTCCCCCCATGATGTACTGAGCTGCCATAGGCCCCAAAGCAACAGTGCCAAGCAACTGAAATCAAGATCCAAAATAAAACTCGCCTCCTTTTAAGTTGTTTATCTCAGCAGTGTTAACACTGTGACAGAAAGCTGGCTAATGTACTGTTTCAGTGTGTTTTCTGCCACTATAGTAGAATACCATGGACTAAGTAATTTATGAAGAAAAAAAAATTATTTCTAATGATTCCAGAAGCTAGAAAGTCTAAGACTACAAGGGCAAGTCTGGTGAAGGCCTTCACACTGGGTCATCCATGGCAGGAAGCGGGGAACAAGAGCTCTCACACTGCAGAGAACTCACTTTTCTGACAAGACTATTCCTGTGATGGCCCCATTTCAAAGATAAGAGTAACCATTGTGGGGTGGGCATGAAGTTCTCATGACCCAATCTCCTCTCAAAGACCCACCTCTAAATATCACCACCATAGCAATCAAATTTAGCATGAATTTTGGAGGCAACCCTGAAACCATAGCTTAAAGGATCCCATCTACATCCTCATGCTTATAAAATTACACAAACCAACTGGGTAAACTGCTAATGAAAAGACATGGGATTGCTGGCATGACTCCAGTGTGGTGGCCAGGCCTCGCCCATCTCATGGCCTTTACTCTTACCCCAACACACAGGGATGGCAGCACCCTCACAGAGGTCTGCTCCTAACAACCTTCCTCTCTGAGTATAGAATTGACAGGGTCTACCAAGTTGACCTTGTAAAATAAAGGCTGAAGGCATTAAAACTAGACTTCTCTATGTTTTTTAAAGTTTTTTCCGATTTTATGAGTTGAAACGTAACGCAGATCACTGGCAGAAATGTCTCTTGGTTCATGGTTTTCTAAAATGGTGTCCTGTCTTAGTTACTTTTCTCATGGTTGTGACAAAATATCCAACACCTACAAGTTAAGGGAGGAAAGGTGTATTTAGCTCACAGTTTGTGGAGGTTTCAGTCCATAACCAACTGGCTCCAAGGCAGGGTGGCATGGCAGAGGAGAAACAGTTCGTGGTGGGTAGAAGGCAGCAAAGCAACAAGAGGCAACCGCAGCTCTTTCTGTTCCTTGTATCTTATCCAGGCTGCTTGGGGCAGGTAGCACTCACACTCAGTCTTAGTGCCCTTAAACCTAGCACTGTGCCAAGAATCAATCCCAGCATCACACACGCTAGATCCAGCCACCTCTGAAAAAGCCCCACCTATGACCGCATGAGGCTTTGGGGGGACATGCAGACACAAGCCACAACAGAATCTGAGGAACATTTTACCTCAGAATTAGCATTTGGGTCCAGAGTTCCCACAGTCAGGGCTGAATGAAGCTGAGTTGGAGGTGCTCAGGCCCACGGAGAGAGAAAGGTCCTTTCTGTGGAGGAGCAGCCTAAGGCCTCTCCATCTCGGGGCAGCCCAGAGGCCTCAGAAAACCCAGCTTGCTGGACCTTCTCAGATGGCATGTACAGCCCCTGCCCAGTGGAACCATTTGTCTTGGAGTATGCAGACACCAGATCTGACTGTGGGGAGCATAATCTTTTTGAAGTGACTTGCTTTTTTCTTTTATTATTAGTGTAGGCTTGCAATACATAATCATGATTTTTTCAAGGAATTATTAAAGGCATCTCTGAGCAATTTTGAAAATCAGTTCTGGAAGCTGGAAAGAAGCAATTCCTACAATCCTGTGCAACCACTGGCTTCCCTTGCGGTTTCTAGTGCCACGATGGTCCCAAGGGGAAGAGGAGCCAGTAACGAGGGGCAGGGGTCTTGCTGAGTAGAGAGGCTGGGTGGGGATGGGGGCATGGAGGGAGGTAGGGGCTTGGTGTCCAGATCCAAAGAAGGAAGCTCCCGGAATTCTCTAAGATTGTATTAACAAGGGTTTCTGTCCTGATTGTGCCCGGCACCCCATCTCCCCTCTGCTGCCAGTGCAGGTCTTCCCTGACCTCAGTGCCTCAGGAAGGACTGGCTTGCATCTTCCATCCCAAATTGGTTTCCCCAGTTTCTTCTCTTGCACGTGTCTGCTCTCCTCCCCAGCCCAGTGCCAGTTAAACAAATTGGTGGACCCATCATGGTGGTTACCGTGCACAGGCCAGAGAGGGAGACACAGGCTCTGAGTAGAAATTCCACTCCTCCAGGCTGGGACAGGCATCTTTTCAAGTGGCCACATCCACAAAGTGGGGTTAATAATGCCTGTCTCACAGGATATGTTGATTATACATAATAAGAAGACTCAAGTTAGCAGGGCACAGGGTACCCTGCCTGTCATCTCAGCACTTTGGGAGGCTGAGGCAGAATTGCAAATTTAAGCACAGTCTGGGTAACTTAGTGACTTAGCAAGATCCTCTCTCAAAATAAAAACGTCTGGGCATATAGCTCAGCATGAAGGCCCTGGGTTCAATCCTCAGTGCTTAAAACGGGGTTGTTGAGAGAGAGAGGAAGAGAGAAGGGGAAGGGAAGGGAGGGGAAGAGAGGAGACTATAGCATTGTTAAAACAAGCTTTCTTCTTTCCCCCGCCTTTCTCCCTTCCCGGTCCCTGCATGTGGCCAGGTTCATTTTCCCTTGAGAAGGCATCAACAAGGTGATTCCCCATGGCCAACTTCTAGAGACCTCTAGCATCAAGGGTCCCTTTGAGTACTTCAGTAAAGCATTTTATAGCATTTTACATGCATGCCTTCTCTCTTCAGATAGGATACACTCCCCGTCAGACTAGAAGGCCCTGTTCGGATTCATATAAAACACCTCCCACTCTGTGTCTGGCAAGTCCTCGGGATTTATTTTAGAACAGTCATTTTCTATCTCCTTGGGGAATCGTGCTCCCAGCACGACCACTTTACTGGAAGGATCCAATAAAGAAATCCACGGGTGGCCTTTCAGGCTCAGGTATGATATAATCGTGTTATATATAACAGGGAGCAGTACAGATCAGTGGCTCAAAGCTTGGGCTGCTCGGTTTGAATCCTGGCATTGCCACTGTTAGCTCTGCATGGTTTCTGTCCTGTCTAAAAGACCATACAAAGAGGTGGGGAGGGACAGAGGCCTGTGTCTCTGCTGAATCCTGTCCAGCCTCATATCAGGGCCTGGCACAGGGCAGGGGCCAGCCAGGGCACCTGTCCCCCCGGGAGGGGGATGGATACGCCCCCCTGGGAGGCTCAGGGGAGAATGGAGCAGAGAAAAGCAGGAAGCTGTTCAGACACAGTGCTGGGCCTTATGGTGCCTTGTGTCACCCTATATATAGTTGAGCTTCAGTGCACAGTGAATTTCAGTCTGGATAAACCTGTCATAAGTTGCTAATACTGTAAATTGAAACTGCAGTCAAAGCCCCTAACCTAGGGGACATCCTATCTTAGCAACCCGGCTGTGCACTGTAGAGGGTTGTGGTTTCCTCTTGTGATCATGCAGGTGACCGAGAACTACCGCCAACAGCCACCACCCAGCATCCCAAGAGCCTTCCGTGGTACGTGGGGAAGGTCAGGAGCCAAAGTCAAAGTACTGATGAAAAATCACACATCAGATCGTTTCAGGTCAGAGGCATCTGCATAGCCTAAGGTGGGTTTACTTTGGAGCAGATACAATTCTTGGGGTAGGGTATCTTAAGATTCAGAGCTAAAAACCATCTTTATCTGTAACACAGCTAGCTACTAGGGCTACAGTGGGGGTCAGATGGAGACATGTACACCACAGAATGAGCAGAGGGACAGAGACAGAGCAAGCATGATGCCATCTTTGAGAACCTTTCTAGAATCATTTTCCAGCTCATTTTCCCTTTCTTTTTATTAAAAACTGTCTGGAGAGCCATGGAGCACAGAGCAATGGCACGAGTGGCCCTTGTTCTGACAGGGCCACCTTCTTAGGAGGCTCTTCTGGTTTCTTCCAACTGGATTCACGAGCATACAGGTGCATTCCAGGGTTGGCTGTCAGAGAGGCCTTTGATCCCGGGTGATACTTTCGCAGTCCCATGGCAGCGGAGAGACCATTTTCCGCTTTTTCTTGGGAGGTTCCATAAAGGGTATAAACATCCGTGGTTCCCTATAGTACTCCAGGAAGCCAGGCAGTGGCCTCCAGGATGTCTTCACACCCCGAGGAAGAGACCAAGGCCTGTGGGAGGTTGAAGGAAGCATCCGCAGCATTCTGTCTATGCAAAGCCATCTCAGTCGATGTAAGAATGCTTTTTCATTTCCCAGAACCTGCGCAGCTCCTTCCATGGTGCTGTGGTCCGGGTCAGCTCAGAAGCACAGTGAATGCATTCAGGGCCCACCTGGCTGCAGAACCCTGGGAAAGGCACAGCTAGGTGTGACGAGCCAGATGGATGAGCCAGATACGACGAGGTCGGTTTTATGTACCGGAGCAAAGTAGGTACTCGGTCTTTTGTCTCATTGCACTGAGAACTTGTCACTTGTGCTTCACTTGTGAATTTGAGATGGTCAAATGTGAGAAAGGAAGCATTTTTCTTTCCCCAAGAACAAACCCAGAAAAGTGTTCTTGGAAGCTAGCAGTGAGTTAGAGCTGCAGCTGGGGAGCAGCTGTGCTGTGGGAGAACAGTGGGGCTCCAGTGGCCTGAGTGTTTTGTCCTCAGACTCACAATAGCAGTACTCCTCACCCACTACCCTGCGTGTTAGGGTCTCAGCATCCGCCTTTGTGTGCTCACAAACAGTGACACACAGACAGAGACCGTGAGAAGGAAGAGGGCCGGCGGTCCCTCCCACCAGGGCAGCTGGTTCTCTGATGAACACCTCCAGGTAGGAAGATGGCCCGGTGTCACCTGATCATCTCATCTTTGTGAGAAGTTGGAAAATCCAACTTTTATTTAAATGTGCCAGCTCAGCTCCAGGTTTTCAAATCTTGATAAACCATAGAAACTTAAAATCTATGTATGCCAAACAAAACACAGGCAGACTGTGCCAGACTGAGCGTGGCCCCTAGGCTCCCGTCAGCAAACTCTGGAAAGACCTAAAATCGTTTTCCTGCTTGCAGGAAGGTTACCAGCACAGAAAATCCTCATCTAAACAAGGAGCCCAGCTGGAAATGCTGCTACCCACCTGGCCCGTGGGTCGTGTTGGTTGCCGTCAGGATCCTAATATTTTGGAACCACTTCCGGCTGCATTCCCAGCATTCCCTGATTAGGGACTCAGGCTCTTTGGGCTGAGGGCCGTTGGGGAGGGTGGTGGAGAGATGACCTCCTGGGGTTTCAGGAGAAGAAGATAGAGGAGGGTGCGTCATAGACCAACTTCCCATTCGTGGTGCCCAACATCTCTAGCATGGCATTCCCCATATCCACCAGCACCTGGGAACAGTGATAGAGCCTTGAGGGAGAGACTTCATCTAAGCTCATCGAGCACTTGATCTACAACCCCCCTGAACCCAGTATGCAGAATTTTCATCTGTGGTTATTTGTGCCAAAAGATACGTATCCCTTCCACATCCAACTGTTCGTGTTCTCATTTATTTCAGAAGGTTTTAGGAGAAGTCAGCCTTGTACCCTTGCTGAGAGACTGAAGCTGTAAGTGCAGGGAGATCATCTATGAAGATAGAACTCTGGACCACCACCTGCAGCCATCAAGGCAGGAAATCAGACAACAACCCCTATGGCAATTGCCCCAAGCTCCTGGGACTTGGTTATAATCATTTCCCTGGGTTTTTGTCCTTGCTTCCAATGTAGGATGCATAGAAGCACGCCAAGGTATACTCCTCTCCCGTAACTTGGGATGTTTCACTCTGGTTAACGGCTTCCTGCTCCCCTAGACCCAAAGCTTCCGGTCAGAGATGCTCTGAGACCTTCCCTGGCTTCTACTCCTACTCTTTGCACCCCACTCCTCTGTCTGCCTTTGAGTATCTGCCAGGTGCGAGGGACAGTGGCTGGTTCCCTTGGTTGGGCAAGCTTCAAATAAACAACCTTGTTGGGTTTCGTGTACTTCCCCAGCTCACACACTTCCCCACTCAGTTTTGTTGGGAGTTGAGGTCATTTCGGGCAGGTGATGATGGCCAGCGGCTTGATTAAAACACCCCCCTACCCCACCCCATGCATGAACGCTGTAGGACAGACTTGGTAAAGAAGGCAGTCCCCCAGGCCTGGATGTAACCCACTCTGTCCCAGAGGAAGGACACAGAGACATGTTTGAAATCATTGCGTTTTAACCAAAACCTTCATTAGCCCAGATACAATGGAGCAATTGTGCCATGGCAGACAAAGGAAAGCACTGGAGTCTTGCAGCTGAGCCACCTGAGTGGCCCTGGGTACCGATTTCCACAGGCCGAAGGCCAGCAGTGGGGGGGGGTGGAGCCATTAGCCAGGGGTCCATGTCAGTGATCCTGGAAGAAGCTGCCTTGTCGCCTCCTTGCCAGAAAGAATCACAAATATTTTTATCAGGGGGAGTCATCTCATCCTCTGAGTCGGTAATAATGACTCAGTTTCCCACCTTCCTGTCACCACACCCAACCTGGAACTCATTTAGAGGAAGGGCCTGGGGAGGGAATGACATTTTCTAGGGTAAGAACCGAACACTGCCACAGCAGAGACACTTAAACAGCTTATGCCTATATTTTGCTAGGAGAAGCAGTTGGAAATTACGGAAGTGGAAATGTATCATACTAATTACAAAGTGGAAATAAGATCATTCTGAAATGTATTCTTGTACCCACCCCAGTTTCTGATGTTTCAAAAGCTTTAAGAATTCAGGTTTTTCTCCCGACCTGACTTGACACCATTCAGACTCGGCGGAGGAGGAAGGTGAGGAAGACTCCCAGACCTGGCGCAGACCCAGGGAACAGGAAGAGAAGGTGCTAAACCCCCTTTGTTCTGTGTCAAGAATGCCTGCCAATTACTTAGAGCAAGGTCCCGACTCTGCCCTGTTAATTAGGTTGACACTGCGGAATTTACTGGAAGAAAAGCAGTCTGGAAATGCACTCTCTCCTGTCTCCAGGCTCCTGTGGCATCACGTGACCGAGCAGTTACTATGGTGATTATCAGTCGCGAGTGGATTGTCCACAAGTTGAACTTGCATCTGACAAGTCAAATTTGTCAGTTTGGGGAGAAGTAAAGAGGGTTACTATTTTTTTTTTTCCTTTTTTCTGGAAACGTTTCCTTGGCTCCTGTAGATGCTCCCTCCCCCTTCCCAGCCGGGGCTTTCTCCACACCGTAGTCCTGGGGTGGTTTCTTCCCGTCTTGTGATCTGTAGCATCTACAAGAAGTTGTCACAGCTCGTACTTAGTGGCCCTTTCTCATAACTTTGGGATAAGCTAAAACACATTCTGAGATTCAACTACAGATCTAATGGGAAGCTGTGATCACAGCTGTGCCTTTTCTGAGATGAGAAGGGTTCGCCAGAGACTGGTTTCTCTCCAAAAACAGTCAGTTTTATCCGTTGGCATGAACAGCCCTTCACAGCAGAACTAGTGATCGTGAGAGTGTGTGTGTGTGTGTGTGTGTGTGTGTGTGTGTGTGTGTGTGTGCTGCTCTTTGTCCCTCAGCAGGTAATGACTTTCATGGCCTGGCTTTATCAGATTGAAGATGAAAAAGCCATTTAATAAAGCCAACTCCCTCAAGCCAAGGGCCTGCAGGAAGTGGGGGGCCGGGGATGCTGCGGAGAGGAGCTGGCTGGCAGGGCGTCTGCCTGATGAAAGCTGTCAGCATGACTTTGATGGGGGCCAGAGGAGGCTCCCCCATGCCGGGTGAGCTCCTCCCCTTGGCCATGCCCGTGCCCAGCTCACTTCTCCTTTGGTTCAGGGCCTCAGCTGGGCCTAAGGTAATAGGTGCCTTCCCCAGTCTTCAGTCTGTGAAGGGGGACCTTACCTGCTGTGACTTGGAGCATGAGCACAGCTATTAGACCCAGCCAGCACCTGCTAAGGCCCTTGAGGCCGGATAGATGCCTGTCTTGTCAGAAGCTATTATAGTCTGGATCTTTTTTTTTTTTTTAGACTGGGTCTCACTGTATTCCAGGCTGGCCTTGAGTTCATTATGTAGCCTAGGCTGTCCTCGGACTTCTGGTAATCCTCCTGCCTCAGCCTCCCAAGAGCTATGATTATAGGTGTGTGCCACCACATCCAGCTTATTGTATGGATCTTAACTATCTGCCCAAAGCCCATGCATTAAAGGCATGGTCCCCAGTCCATGCAATTATTGGGAGGGGGTAGAACCTTTAAAATGTGGGGGAAAAATGTGGGAAGTGAGGTCAGAAGGTTGTGGTCTTGGAGGAGAGAGCCGGACCCAGCCCCTTTCCCTCTTTGTCTTATGTTTCCTCTACCACATATGCCTTGCGTCCCAGAGCAATGGGGACCAACTGACCATGGAATAAAATTTTCAAAAGTATGAGCCAAAGTGAGCCTCTCTTCCTCTGAACTTACGATCTCCAGTCTTTTATTACAGTAATATAAATCTGAGTACCACAAAACCTCTCCAGCCCCCCCCCCATGAACTCAGGCCTGGACTAGAAGATGTTGCTGGCCCCCAGGGGTGGCAGAGGACAGCCTCAGTGTGGGAAGGAAGGATGGCTCTCTGTCCAGCAGTGTCCCTCCCCTCTGTTAATGACAGGGTGATTGATCCCCTTCCATGGATAACAGAAAAGATTCCTCTGAACACACTTTCCCTGAACAGTTCATCTGTGTGATCCTTAAACGACCAAACCAGGTAAGCCGAGGACTGCAATGTGATTTTCTGACTCATGAGACAGAGCCACATCATCTCCACTCAAATGACCAGTGGCCACAGCCAGACTTCCAATCTGTTGCCCTGGCAAATTTCATTTCATTCTCATTGTCAGGTTAAAACAATAAGAAAAACTATGCAGCTCTGAGCATCTGTCTTTTGTTCTCTTTTATAAGTAAAGCAGAGACTGAGTTCTCTTTGTTTAGCTGAGCACCTCAACATTAGCTGAAGATACAGGCAGCAAGGCCTGGAGGCCAGAGGCACAGGGTTTAAAGGCCACCCACTCTTCACAGAAAAACACCAGAAATTGAGCAATGGGAGGGCGACGGCTGGGAGAGAGAAGGAGAGAGCGAGGCCCACAGCACATAGGGCCCTGCTAGAGGCTGGCATAGGAAGCTAACCAGCCAGAATGGCAGTTCCTGCTTTAGCTTGTGCTGCTTTTGGTCACAGATGCAGCACTTTTGTCCATGAGGGAGGACCCTGACCTGGGTTAGGCCATCTTGGCACCTCATCCTCCAAGCTGCAGGGCCTGGGATATAGGAAAGAGAAGGTGGTACCCTAGACCTAGGACAGACCTGGACCTTTCCTCCCTAGGAAGAAAAACAGCACTTGTCACCTCACTGCTGCAGACTCCTGGAGGGACAGTCCAGTGGCTCCCATAGTTCTAGCTCTGAGGCCGATGGCTCAGGAAGAGATTGCCCTGGCACTTTCCCTACTAGGGCTGACCAATGAATGACCAAGGCTCCACATTTGTGGTTCTTTCCTGTGGCTGAAGGGCCCTTGCTCTTGGCCCCAGCCCCAGGAACTGCCTCTCAGGCAAAGTCTTGCAGCCGGAAGAGTGGGGCACCAGGATTTCGAGCCTAGGAGGCTCCCCCTGTGGCCAGTGGTACTGAGGAGCTGCAGGGAGCTAAGGGAGGAAAAGGGCGCTTCCGCACAGAGGAGGTGGCATAGTGTGTCACTTGAGCATGGTGTACAAGCAGCCTGCTGCCACCAAGCACACACTGTGGTTAGGAAAGCGTCTGGTGTTGAATGGGGCCACCCATCCTCTGTAGCTGGATGTCTGGAGCCCCTGTCTCTTTGGGTCATAGAGGAGAACCAGCTCCTTGCAGCATAGGATGAAGTACTACTGGTTCTGCAAGACCCTGTAAGAGGTGCTGGGCTTGGGAGGGCAGAGAAGGCCCCTCCCAGCTCCAGCTTCATGTCCATCTCCTCCTCCCTGGGCCACCACACAGCAGCAGGGCCCCCTAAGGCCACGGCTGAGCTGGACACAAACCAGAAAGTGGCTTAAACGCACCCTTAGTGTCTGTCGTCCTATGACATGAGGAACAGAGAAAAATGTCTTCTAAGCACAGAACTCCTGGAAGTTCTGCTTTATCAAGGTTTTTGTGAAAGCAGCTCCACAGCCCTTGAAGGATGGTAACCTCGTGTTGGAAGGGTGAGGGGTGGCTCTGTGTAAGAACTGTCCCCAGAGTCAACTGTGTGCGCGTGGGAGTGGGGTGCTCGGCTCCAAGGCTGTAATTTTATTTTCCTAATTGCTGCCAGGCACGCGTCTGTGCGAGCTCAGCGCTCTCTTGTGCCTCCATGTGAAGAGAAATGCAGGCTTGGGGCCAGAGCGGGAAAACCAGAAGCTCGGGCAGCTGACGGCAACAGGAGGGAGTGCTCCACACAGCACCCGTGCCCATCCCAGGGCTCGGATATGCTGCAGGGCCAGAGCTGGGGTCCAGGGGCACCCACAGCTGCTGAGGCCTGCCTCTGCCTCCCTTCTCTTGTTAGCATGCTGCGGGAAGGTGCAGAATGCTCTGGAAGCACTCGGGATAGCTGGCCACTCCCACTCCTCCCACCCCTCCTAGGTCCTCAGAGACCAGGTCCCTGAGAAGCTTGGTCAGTTATGACTTGCATGAGCAGCTCCTCATTTAATCCTTAATTTGGCAGGGAAGGCGTTCCCCACAGTGAGATTCTAGTCCATACTGTGTAGCCCAGGGATGTGTTCTAGCTCCGGTTTCCTCCCCTCGCCGTGGGCTGAGGATGAATGGATTGAAGCCTGTTAGGGGCCCTGCTGTGGCCGCTATTCCCCATACAGGATGGTGAGGAGACCATGTGTATGATAAGCCTATCTCACTCCCCGGAGGAAAGCTGGGGTAAAACTTTCTCGACCTGGGCTAGGATTCTGAAGAACCCAGTTATTCCAGAAGTGATGGGTAGTTGCGTTTGTTTGGCACCCAGTTGTTCCAGAAAGGCAGCCAGTGGACAAGAGGCTCAGGAAGTGGATAGCTCCACGAGGACTGATCTGTGACCCTGACCCCATCACCTCAGCTTTTTCCAACAAACGAATGAAGTTTATCCTTGTTTATGGCAGAGTAGTACTCCATGGTGTGGACACTGCCTTTTCTTTATCCATTCATCTGTTGGTGGACATACTGGCCACCTCTAATATTTAGCTATTATGAATTGTGCCGCTATGAACAGTGAATGCATGGATCACTGTACTATGATGTCTATAACTCTTTTGGTTATTCAACATACCTAATGCTGTATTGCTTAGGGAATCATAGCAAGGAAACAAGTCTGCACATGTGCAGTATAGATGCAATTTTAAAGAATATTTTCAATTCACAATTGGTTGAATCCATAGATGCAGAATCCATGGCTACAGAGGGATGACTGTATCTGTATGTGTTCACAAGAAATTATACAAATATCACTATGTATGAGTTTATAGTTATGTAAATAGGAGTTTTCTCTATAGCATAAATATATATAAGATTATAAAAACATATACACGAGAATGCCTGACATGTACAAAGTCTATAAATGATGTTATTGTTGATCTTCCTCTCGTCCTCCTCCTTGTCCACCTCCTCTTCCTCTTTTGGTTATGGTTGCTACTCACATTATGATTAGGAACACAGCTCTGGAGCCAGGCAGCCTGGGCTCAAGTCCCCATCTTGCCCCTTAGTAGTTCTGTGAGCAAAGGCTGCTTTCCTCAGCCTACTTCAATGGCAGTACTTTAAAAATAAATTAGAAATTGTGGGCCTGAAGTGCACCAGAAACTCTTTTTTTTTTTTTTTTTCACGTAAGACATGTCTAGGCCCAGGGAGTCCAGGGTACCTGTTGAGTCATCTTCCTTGAAGCTGACTTCTGCCCTGTTCTTCTTGTCACGTCACATCTGCCAGAACATTAGGTCATGGCCATCCTTCCCTGCCATGGTGGCTGGGAAACAGCTTTCCAGTGGGTACTGTGCAGCTCTGATGAAATCAGCATGCCCTCACAAGAAAGGGTACTGGGTGGCTGGGCAGTTTACCTCATGGGCACCTTACAATTCCTGTGCCCCTCTCCCGGCTCTCACTTGGGTGTGTAACTAGTGCTGGACCACAGACTGTGAACCGCGGGGACTTGGGCTACTTCCAGGCTGAGGCAGGTCAGAGCCCGGGGCTCTCTCTGTCCCATCTGGTTCTGCTCACTGATCTTGTCCAGGTACTGAGGTCACAAAGGAGCACTGTGGGACAACAGCCCACTTCACACATGTGAGACATCACCTTTCCTATGTGAGGGCACAACAGCTTGGAGTTTAGTTCTGTCCTGCAAGGGGATTAAAAAGTCTACTCCCTAAAACTAAGGCAAATAGTAAATTTAAAAATAGAGCTAAATAGTGCAGATGAGGGTTTAGAAGGTATGTGCGTGTCTTGGTTATTTTTCTCTTGTTGCTGGAACAAAATACTCAACACCCAAAATGAAGGATGGAAAGGTTTATTTAGCTCACAGTGTGTGGAGGTTTTAATCCATACTCGGCTGGCTCCAAGGCAGCGTGGTACATGGCACAGGGCAACAGTTCATGGCAGCAGAAAACAGCAAAAGCAGCAAGAGCAAAAGGGAGGAGTGACAACAAGCAGCCTCTTCCCCTCCCTTACACTGTATGCAAACTACCGCCCCAGGGCGGGTGCAGCACTCACATCCATAATTCCAACACTGACCCACGAATCAATCATAAACTCTAGAATCCTGCCCCATGACTGCATGAGGCTTTGGGTGGGGGACATCTAGACACAAACCATAATATTCTACCCCTGCTCCCCCAAAGACTCATGAACATCCCTTTATGCAAAGGCGTTTAGTCCATTTGCAAAAGTTTCCAAAGTCCTAACAGTTTCAGCATTGCTAAAATGTCCAAGTCCCAAGTCTCCTCTGAGATGCAAGGCAAACTTTTAGTGAGAGCCCCTGTACAAATGAAAAGTTAAACATTTCCAACATTCAATGGCACAAAATAAACATTACCATTCCAAACAGTACAAACAGGGGGATACAAAGCAATGGGACCAAAGCAGGTCCAAAATCCAGCACGGCAAACATCAAGTCCTGTAATTCCACATCCAGCATCTGAAGAAACTTGTGGCACATTGTGAGCCCCAAAAGGCTTTGGTGACTCCACCCCTAAGGCACTTCTGGTGGTTACAGCTCCCGTGGCTTCTCTCTTAGGCCTGCTTTGCTCCCTCCTTGCAGCTTTCCTCAGACAATCCACATTCCTGGCTTTTACACACTTCTGAGGTCTCCACTGAATCTCTGGCTTCTCACTCACAGCTTCACACACTTCCTTCCCAGGGGCACACTCCCTGGCCCTCCCAGGCTTCTGAAATTGAGGTGGAAGCCTTTTCAACCTTAGAATTCTTGTATTCTGTGTGCACCTAAACCAGTGCCATATGGATGATGCCAAGGTCTGCTGCCACCTGGAGCAGTAGCCAAGTTTTCCCCTCTCTTGGCCATAGGGGTGGAGTGCCTGGATTGCTGGGCACTCTGAATCCAATTCTGAGGAGCAAATTCTCTTTGCCGTTGCCATTCTGGAACCTGGTGTGGCCACAGCCACTATTCTGGAATGTGGCACTCTGTGGCTTTCTTCTCAAAACAAAGTCTTTCACCTTTGTAGTTTTGAGGCTGCAAAGGATGGGGACTTGCTGCTTCTTGGGATGCCCTCCTTGGGCCATCGTTTTGATTCTCTTGTTCCTTCTCAGCAATGGAGATCTCCTCGCCCTTATCTTTGCAGTCCACAGCTTAAATGGAGCTTCCTTTCTGGCCAAACTCAAAATATTTTAAATCATCCTGCTGGGCTCTTCACTCTTGATTCTCAATATAAATCTGGCTAAAAGCCCCCAACAATAGCCACGCCCCTGCCAAAACATTTGACTGCCTTGAAATTTCTTTTGCCAGATTGATTAGTTAACTGCCCTTAATCTCAGTCTCAGGCAAAGTCTCTGGACACAGGCAAAATGCAAACAAACTTTCCGCCAAGCCATAACATACATACTCTGGAGTCCAGCACCCAATGCAGTCCTTCTTCCCATCAGAAACTTCCTGAACCCAGTCTTTACTGGCAGAATTTCTAACAGCTTTTGGTCTTCTGAGCTCTGAACCGAATCTCCCATAGAGAAGAGCTGTAGGTGTTCCAGCTCTACTTTTTCAGGAAACATCTCTGAATCCCTCCAAACACTTCCTGCAAGCCATTTCCAAAGGCTCTTGAACCACATGGTCAGGTACAGAATTTGGTACCAAATTCTGTCTTGTTTTCTTTTCTCTTGTTGCTGGAACAAAATACCTGACGCCCAGAAATGAAGGAAGGAAAGGTTTATTTAGCTCACAGTGTGTGGAGGTTTTAGTCCATACTCAGTTGGCTCCAAGGCAGAGTGGCACATGGCAGAGGGCAACAGTTCATGGCACCAGAAAACAGCAAAAGCAGCAAGAACAAAAGGAAGGAGTGGCAACAAGCAGCCTATTTCCCTCCCTTATACTGTATGTAAACTATCTACCCCAGGGCAGGTGTAATACTCACATCCATAATTCCAACATTGGACTGTGAATCAATCATAAACTCTAAAATCCTGTCCCATGACTGTATGAGGCTTTGGGGGGATATCCAGACACAAACCATAACAGTGCAAAAGCAATTTTACTGTATATTTTATTGTAAGGCTGTGTATTACTTTAGTGTATATTAAAAACATGTATCACATAGTATATGATTCTGCTTCCATGAGCTAGCTAGAGTTGTCAAATCCACATAGCTAGAGTAGAATCATGACCTCCAGAGGCTGGAAGGAGGCAGAAATCGGCACTGAGTGTTCAGTGGGTACAGTTTCTCTTTGGGATAATGCAAAGGTTCTGGGGATGGAGGGTGGGACAGCTGTGTAGCATGTGAACATACTGATGGAACCGAATGGTACACTTAAAAGGGTAAAAATGATATATTTGATGTGATTTTTTTTTGCTACAGTGAAAGTAGATATCACATAAATACCAGATTTTCATTACACAAGTATCACAAATGTTCTAAATGCAGCCTGTGACTTCAGGGATAGTATTCCTTGGATGAGGCAATAGAATGAGAAGCATGAGTTAATGTAAAGACAGGTTCTCCTCCTTATGCTCTTGGGGTTCAAACCCAGGGATGCCAGAATCCCTGGAAAGTGGTCTACCCTTGAGTCCCATAACCAACTCTTAAAGTGGGTTTTTAAATGTTCATCATTTGTGTCTAGATGTCCCCTCAAAGCCTCATGTGGTCACAGGGATTTTTTCTTCAGAGGTGGCTGAATCTGGAGTGTGTGATTGATTTGTAGTGCAATGCTGGGATTAAGGGTGCTGGAATTAAGGGTGGGTGATTGCTGGATCAGATCACTTATTGGATTGGCACTGCCCTAATACTGGTAGACTAGACAGGATATAAGGAACAGAAAGAGGCTTCTGTCTGTCTCTGTCTCTGTCTCTGTCTCTGTCTCTGTCTCTGTCTCTGTCTCTGTCTGTCTGTCTCTCTCTCTCTCTCTGTATCTTCCCCCTCTCTTGTTGCTTCTGTTCTTTTCTGCCACCATGAACTGTTGTCCCTCTGCCAAGATGCCCTGCCTTGGAGCCAGCCCATTATGGACTGAAACCTCCACAGACTGTGAACTAAATTATTCCTCCTTTATCTTTGCATGTCAGGTATTATGTGTCAGGAACAAGAGAAAAGTAACTAAGACAGTGACTATTCCAAGAAGCCCTAGAACAGGCCAGGTGATCTTCAGGCTCTCTTTGGGCACTGAGGTCCTATGACTTTGTGACTATAGGGGTGGAGTCTGACATTATCTTAGACAGATCAGAGGTAGCAAATGTATGACCTATGTACTGCTGGCCCTGGCCCACAACCACAGAGGAAATCACTAAGGTTCTCACTCTCTTCCTTGGAGATGGCCACTGCCTGATAGAAGACAGACATAGATGTCCATTAAGAGGAACAAAAGGAGGATTGACTCAAAGCCGAAGGGCACCTGGATTGTCTCTTGTAAAGTGTATCCCAGTCCATCCTTTTATGAGCTCCTGTCACCACCACCTGCCCTCACTGTGCTCGAGTTATCATTGTCCTCTGCCAGGCCCTGTGCCCAGGTTCCCCCTGGCAACTCCATGGGCAGCCTCCAGGCAGGGCACATGGCACAAGACAGGAAACTTACTACAAATTAAGCATAGAGCTTCCATGGGCTCCAGCCCTCTCACTTCTGGGTATTTACCCAAAACAGTCAGCGGCCCTGTGTTTATCACTGCACTACTCACAAAGCCCAGAGGTGGAGATACTCTAAATGCCCATCGGCAGATGAGCCTGCAGGGTGTGTGCGTATGGTGGGGTGCTGCCCGGCATATAAAGGAAGGAAGCTGCCATAAGTGGCAACAGGGATAAACCTCAAACACATGATGCTAGGTGAAATTAGCCAGCGGCAGGGCAAACTGCATAGTCCTACTTATATGTGGTGTATAAAATCATTAGACTCATAGAAACAGACAGTAGAATGGCGGTTGCCAGGGGCTGGAGAGAGGGGAAGGGGGCAGTTGCTAATCAACGGGCTCAGAGTGTCCGTTAAGAGGGAGGAATGAGCCCTAGAAGTCTGCAGTCAACACTGTGCCTATGGTTAACAGCGCTGTATGGTGCACTTAAAACTGGATTCAGAGGGTAGATTTCATGTTTAGTGCTCTCGGCACCATAAAATAAACACTAGAAAAGAGAACTAAGCACAGAGAAATAGAAATTGATGGGGGATGGGAGGGAAAATGTATGACATCCCCAGCTTGGGAGCAGGGGAGGGCAGTGGGTGTTGGCTGGGATTGCTGCCCTGGGAGGGGCAGGCAGAGGACTGCGGAGAGCATCCTAGCTAGGTTCCTGGGGACAGCTCCTCTTGCTATGGCCAGGATGGTTCCGGAAATGAGGAAGAGGCAGTGGCTTGTGAGGGGCAGCCCGTGGCTGCACTGTGGGATGGCCTGTGCCACTCATCCTGCAGGTCAGGCGCTTAGGAAAGGGAAAGTCCCAGTCCTGGCATGGCCCCTTGGTTTGCACAAAAACCACTTGTAAATAACAACAAGCGGAGAGGCTGGGCTCGGAGGGTCTCAGCCTGCAGTCTTGCCCTCTCCGGCTGGGTAGCCGCCCTGCTCGCCCTGCAGGGGGTCCAGGAGTTCAGGTTGGCTTTGTGACTGTGCAGACCCCTGCCACTGAGAGAGCTCGGAGCACCTCGAGGCTTGCTGCCTCTTCTCGGTGAGAATCCACACTGTGCAGGACAAGTCAAGCTGCTCAGTGTCTGCGTCAGCCCAGCCCAGCCCAGAGGGCTCCCTGCGCAGGGACACCAAGGAAGGGTCCTGCTTAGGAGGACCTGTGCTTACTCCTGGGTGGATGGGGAAGCGGGGACCCGCACATCAGCCTTGGTTGCCTTCTTCCTAAGACCCAGCTGCCTAGACTGTCCTCATTCTGCTGTCCCTCAGATGGGTCACTTTTGCTGGGTACTCCCTCACAGGGATGGCCTGTGGGACCTATGCCGCCTGTGACTCGGTAAGTCAGTCCTACCCTGGGCTTCTGAACCTCTCAGTGTCCTCACTGACTCCCATGTGAGCCACATTCTGTGCACCAGCTGGTCACTGATGAAGGGGCCATTTTGCTGCATGAGGAGGGTAGGGGAATCGGTATCACTGACTGTGCCTCTGACACCTGGCAGTCAGATGTCTCCCACCACACAGGAGAGGGTGATTCGAAGAGACTATAACGATCTTGGGGGCGGCTGCAGGGCCCACAACCAACAGTCAGAGGGGAGCTGACAGAACAGGAAAAGGGTGGACCCCCATCACTACCCAATAGGGATGTGTATGTCCCTGCAGGAGAGAGGGACAGGAGCCTGAGGGATGATGAGGGAAAGGCTTTGCCCAGCACAGTGGCTCCAAGTCACATGGCCCCACTTTAGGAACAGAAAGTATGGCTCTGCCCAAGTCACTGGGTTCCTCTAACCAGTTGGCACTGATATTCAAGGCCTCATGGGAATGACCCCTCATCTGTATAGTAGCCAGATGGGCTCCACTCAGGTGAAGATAAACATTTGCCTTTTCTGGGTTGGTCTTCAGTGATGGAGTAGGGATCCTGGTTTGTGTGCTAGGTTCTCCACTCAGGCGTGGGCAGCTGTGCACGGGAGGGGTGGGGGCCTGTGCCGTGCTGTAACCTAAAGCAAAGGCAGAAGGCGGGACCTCTGCATGAGCACTGGGAGAGGAGAGCAGCAGGAATGCTGGCCTTTTCTGTCACCCCTAGGAGGAGAGGCTTGAGGTCCTGCTCCGTGTGCTGACTGCTCCAGTGAATTAAAAACCTGCACTCGAATGTCATCAGTGTGCCAGCCACGGGCTTAAGGACTGGCCAAAACAGTTGGTGAGTATAGAAAGCAGAAAGACAGACAGACACACACACACACTCCATTACAAAGATGTATATATAGGCAGCATGTTCATAAGAACACAGGGAGGGGACCACCTTTGCTCCCGGTGTGAATCGGCCACTGTGACCCTCTTGGGTGTCTTCCAGCTCGCCATATTCCCTTTCTGGAAGCTGCCTCTCCCTTCCACAGAGGTGAGCTTGGGAGTTCCATGTGCTGTGTGGAACCTTGTATTAGCTGGGGATCTCTAGAGAAATAGGATCCATAGGAAGAAACAAGAATATATAGACGGTCTTCAGCCTGTGATAGTCTGACTTACAATTTCTCAACTCCATGGCAGTATAAAGTTATACACATTTCAATAGAAACCATACTTTTAAAGTTTTAATCTTGATCTTTTCCTGAGTTATCCACAAGTGGTTCAATCATTTCCCAGGGTGCTGGGCAATGGCAGGTGCTGTATCTCCCTGCCAGCCTCATGCCCATGAGGGAGGCAGGGACTATAGTGTGCTGTGTGGCAAAGCGAGGATCTGCAGGAGGCAGGAGGTATTAAGTACATTTTCTACTTACTACATTTCACCTTGCAATGAGTTTATCAGCATAGAACCTAATCATAAGGTGGAGAGCATTTTGTGTGTGTGTGTGTGTGTGTGTGTGTGTGTGTGTGTGTGTATAAAGACAGTACAGGCAAGACTGTGTGTGGAGAGAGAGGCAGACGGACAGAGACACAGAGAGACAGAGAGGTAGAGAGACAGAGACAGAGAGAGACAGGGAGAGAGAGATTTCTCATAAGGAATTGGCTCATGTGATTATGGAGGCCGACAAGTCCCCAGATCTGAGTTTCCTGGAGACCCAGGAAAGCTGCCAATGTAGTTCTAGTCCAAGTCCAAAGGTCTGAGGCCAGAGAGCTAATTGCGTTGCTCCAGTCTAGAGGCCTCTAGGACTCCTCAACCCCAGCAGGAGCCCGCCCCGAGGTAAAGGCAGAGGAAATTCCCTGTTACTGCAGGGAGGTCCTTTTGCTCTAGTCGTGTGTCCAGCAGCTTGCAGGATGCCCGCTAGCCCAGGTTAGGGAGGCCCACCTGCTTCCTTCAGCCAGCTATCACAATAAATGTTAGTCTCATCCTGGCCCGTCTGGTTGACATATAACCTTAACCACTGTAGCCCTCCACTTCCTTCTGGAACAGGATATCAGCTGGTGTCCCTTATGGCAGAACCTGGGACCCGTCAGCAAAAGGCTTTCCTCCCAGCCTCCATCTTGGACCTCTCAGCGCTGTAAGAGACCACCCCTCCTCAGTCCTGAACCTTGATCACATGCATAGTCTTTCCTTTCAGTTAACTTTAGCCAATTTTCATTACCTGTACCACTGTTGGCTCCCTTCCATCCAGCCCTCCCTCCTTGCTGGGGTCTCCCTACATTCCCCCTCTATCGCCATGTCCTGCTACCATGGGGTGCATTGTCTGAAAACAGCCTCACGTCCCCATGAGTGTTACAATAATCAGAGTGCACATGGGAGACTGGCATTTATTTGTCTTTAACAGCAGCTACTCACTGACACACATTTCCAGCAGGTGGTCACTAGCTCGCAAAGCTGTGGGACCTCTCAGAGCTTCCTCCAGGGCGAGTTGGAAACACTTTCACAGACAGAGTTAAATGCCCTGCATCTCAGAGTTTCTAGAAATGTCAGTGTCATCAAATATATGGTTTTAATAACAAGTCTAGTCGCTGAGGTTTCTCCTCCCCTTGCTGACCTGCATAAATGCAATGCAATTACAATGAAAACATCCAAGAAGAATGATTTAAAGTGAAGATCTGGCCAGGACCTGAGCCTTGGGCAATCTGCCTGGAGGTGCTTTGTGTTTCTGGGAGAGAAAGAGAGGGGAGCAGGGTAGTGAGCCCCGCATTAGGGTGGCTTCGGATGCTCAGGGGATGCAGACAGACTGGGATTGCTTCATCTCTCCGGTCACAGGCTAAAGCAACTGCAAGTTAGGAATTCACCTGGAGAGTGACCTGACCCAACATTTTCATTTGTCAGGTATTGACATAAAGGACCCGATTTGCTAGTAGGAAAGCTGGGCTTGGTACATAATCAGATGCAAATTACGGATGGTTTAAAGACCTAATGGAAAACGAAACTTTCCAGTCATAAGAGAATTTGTTTATGGCTTCACAAAGAAGAGAAAAGGACCTCCTAAATGTGATAGGTATTTTGGGGTTTTCATCCACAGTTCCTGGCTTATAATTCCCTTCCCAAGGTGGATCGTGGAAACTCAAACCTTCCCTTGCTTTTTGCTAGCCATAAAGAAATTCTCTAACCTACTTTGACAGCTAATCGGTCATAAGACCGTCCTCATTCCAGAGGGGTCCAGTCCCATGACCAAGAGGAAGGATGCTGCCCAAGGAGGCCAAGAAGCAGCTGACTAGATTCATAGCCACTTCAGGGACCAGAGGGTCCCCCGCCTAAAGTAACAAATGTCCTGTATTGGAAAGAATGTGTATCTTCCAGACAGACATGCTCACCCCAATAGAAGCCCAGTGAGAACTCAGCATAGAGCTGGACCCCAAGCCTGAGAGCAGTACTCTCTGCAATGCATTCTCTGTACAGTTTCCATATTCACTGACTAAGTGGGGCGGACAGAGGATGGGATATTCACAACACTGCAGTATGACAGTGGCCAGAAGTGATGGAAACCAGGACAGGATGTGGTCAGGGAAGGCAGGAAAGAAGGTGGCAGCACAGATAGGGGTCCTTCAGAGGCACAGCAGGACTGGCTGGCCTGGAACAGGACAAAGGAGATCTGGCCTTGGCAGAAGATCTTCCTGAATGCACTACAGACTATCACTTTGGTTTAAATCTAAAATGATCCCAGAGTCTCAGATGTTCAGAGCTGGGGCTTTGGGAAGGTGATTGGATCTTGACAGATCTGAAGTCTACCAGTAGGTGAGGTCATAACCTGATGGCATCACTGGGAGGTGACGGAAACAGGAGGTGGGGCCTCGCTGAATAGAGTGAATCATGGGAATGTAACCTTGGGGGCTGTATTTGGTTACCACCCTCTTCCTCCCAGGACCCGGAAGGTACAAGACATATCCACAGGGGTGGGGCCAGGGGGAGGTAAATCAGTGCAGGTAGAAGCTGGAGCCATAGAAAACCAGGAACCCCACAGCAACACAAGAGTTCCCTGAACGCCTTGCCTAGTGTCTGGGCCCGTCTCAGTCTCCTGTCTCTCAGCACCTAATGGTTCTTAGCAAGAGCATCTCCCAGGACTGTCATCCTCCTGGGCAATCACTGACAAGTCCAGGGCAGCGACCCAGCTCATGTCTCTCTGTCAAGGTTGTATCCGGTGATGACTTTCCCACTGGTACACTCCCAAAGCTGCACAGACTGTCACACAACAAGTGGCAGGGAGCGAGTGTGGGTGTGGGGGTGCATGTGCACAGCAGCAAGCACTTTCTGAAGGCCCAGCCCATGCCGTATTTATCACTGTGCAGCTCTGCTTAAAGTGGAACCTCAGTTTGAAATACATCTCAGTTCTTTCCAGCGAGCAGGACTTTCTAAGAGCCAAAAGGCCAGCGCCTTTGTTATGGAGAAAATACTAGTGAGTATATGCTTCAATTGTGCAGCCACGGACTTCCCAAATTATCATTATGCAAATATCACAGAAAGAAGAAAACAAGCCCTAAATGAGTGCCTACTTCACGCATTCTATCTTTGACCCCTCTTGGGTTTAAAAAGAATACCTTCCAGTCCTGTAGAATGGCCAGCACTGGGAGGTTCTCCCTACCTTGACTAATGTGGTCCTTTTTTTTGAACATTAAAGCCGAGCATGAAGACTGACCAAAGGAAAACTCTTAGTGAGGGCAGGAAGTGAAATTCACCTAGTCAAGCTTGCTAAAGCCCTACACACACGCGCGCGCACCCTTGTAACACATCCTATGAAACATTCTCATCTGCTTTTCTATAAGGCTGTGAGTTCAACTGTGCTATATTAAAGTGAATAATTCTCACATCTTCTCTAAAACAACAGCTTTTACCAAATGGTGATAATAACAGTTAATACATATTATGCAGCCACCTATTAAATACTAAAGAAG
This sequence comes from Dinomys branickii, assembly GCA_004027595.1. Taxonomy (NCBI): domain Eukaryota; kingdom Metazoa; phylum Chordata; class Mammalia; order Rodentia; family Dinomyidae; genus Dinomys; species Dinomys branickii. The sequence goes on along the minus strand of PVLD010002578.1, from coordinate 82,597 downwards.
CTCCAAACAAGGTTGTGGGTTGGAACCTCCTCCTCCAAGGGACAGGGAGAAAATGACAATGTGGAGACATTTCTGCAGGCCAAGAGGGCTCTGAGAGCCACCTGTGGCCTCTTCTAGGGAGCCAGACGCCACCCCCAGGACAAAGTCTTCTGGTGGCCAGCACAACCCTTGCCAGTCTAGCATTCAATCAATAATAGTATCGACAATTCCTGTGATTTTTGAAGAAGCTAGGTACTTGGCAGGTAAGGATTATGCCTCCAATTCTTTCTTCAAATTCTAATTTGAGGCCTTGGACTAAAAAAAAAAAAAAAAAAAAAAAAATGAGGCCTGTATGGCAGCTGGGGTTTAGCTACTGTGAAAGTTAGCATTTCCTAGGGTGAAGGAAAAAAAATCAGATACAAAATGGCACCAGAAAGTGAAATTGGATTTTTTTTTAAAAAATCAATGAAGTAAGCAGGCTATTAAAATGGAAAATAAGTCTGATGTCATTCGGAAAAATGAAAGAGTTGAGTCACCTGCAGAGCCACTTAATTAAGCCCAGGAAGTAACAAAAGAGCTTGAGTAATTTTCCCCGTTAATGTCAGTATTTCAAAACGAGCGAGGCGTTAGGCCACCACTTCTAATAAGAGAGTTAAATCGGTTCTTTTGCCCTCAGGACATCTTGGTACATTTGAAGTTGATGAAGAGCAAAAAGGAATGTATTATAAATTATCCCAACTGCACCCAAACAGGAAAAAATTGAGCTTTCTACTTGTGAGGACAGCGAGGGATGAAGGCTGTGGAATGGATGTAGCCCCTGAGCCTCTGGGGCAGAAGCCCGCTCTGGGTAGCCATGGGGCCAGCAAGGTGGGCCCCCGAGACAGTGGTCAGCAGGAAGGTGAGCTCATTGGCATCCCAGGGGGTTTCATGGGCTTTTTCATGTCTGGCCTTTGGCAGTTGAGAACGGCAGCTGCCAGGTTTGGGTTTTCACAGAAGTGATGTGTGACATTGTGACATCTTGGCACCTCTGCTGAATGCTTTCAGGCTCCATCAGAGTCAGCCTTGGGTCCTGTAGGCCCAGGCCAGTCTCCTCTGCTGTCTTGGCCCCAGCCACCGCCACCAGTCCCAGCCAGGGCAAGAGGCCTGGGTGCTCTCTCAAGATGCAGCATTGGGATTCCCGGTCCCACCCAGGGAAGCAAGGGCAGCTGTCCCTAGATCCTCCTGAAGGTCTGACCACATTCAGAGAAGGGCCTTGCAGTCACTGCTGGACCCCAGATAACGAGGAGGACCAGAGACTGCCCCGAGACCTGGTGTGGGTCACATCGTCCCCTGCCTCCTCTCTTAGAAGCCTGTTTTCTTTCGCCTGCTACAACACAGTCTGTACCCGGGCTTCCGATGTTGTTGGTTGTTTAATGGTTATCATTGCTATTTAGTTTTGCTGGTAATATACAGATTTGGAAACTTTAATCCTGAACCTGACCTCTGAAAGTTTCCACAGTGACCTTCTTAGGGAGAACTGGCACTGCTTAGCGCACAGCTGTCGGATGGATCTAAAATACACACATGAATGGCTCCTGGGGCCACAGGAAAAGGGCCTCTTCACTGGAAGTGTGGGGTTTATGTTCCTCAGTCAGCCAGGCAGTCTGTTCTGCCTGATCTGAGTATAATTAGTGGTTAAAACAAAAACAGGCCACAACCAGGTGGCTTCGGCTTTAGGTAACACCCTAAACCCCAAGGACTGCCAAATACTCACCAGACAGGGCTCAGAGTGTGTACAGCTCAGTTTGTAACATGAACCAGGGTCAGAATGATCCCTCAATACAATGCACCCCACAGTCCTTTTACTACTTCATCTTGAGATTGACAAGGTAGCACTGGGTCTTCCAATTGACATTTATTTACTTACTTACTTACTTATGCTGCTCTGGGAATTGAACTGAAGTTCTTTGCACTGAGCTACATCCCTGGCCTTTTTTATATTTCTAGACACAGTCTTGCTAAGTTGTTAAATTCTCCAAGCTGGGCTTGAACATGCCATCCTCCTGTCTCAGCTTCCCAGAGTGTTGAACTCTTTTTCTTAAAATATTTTTTCCTTCCTGCCTCCTCACCCTAAATAGAACTACTTGATTAAAAACACAGAAAGTACATACTTTGTGTTCACTTTTGAAACCCACCAACCAGCTGAGAACCAGGTGAATTAATCCTAATCCTCTTTTGAGGATTGTCCTGTGGGTCAGAGCTGCCGCAGGCATTTATCTAATGCCAGCAGAGCACAGGACGCTGTACAGGGAGCTTTGGGAATATTAGGGTGGGATTAAGGTGTCAGGAGGAGGCACAGAGTCTGAGAGGGTGAGGGAGATTCCCAGTAATATTGATTATTCTCACTTGAAAACTCCTTCCTAATTAGAAAGGCCATTGGGGTCAGGATGGGGCTGGAAAGGGGAAGCACTGATTCCCAGTGACATAGACAGACCTGGGATAAAGCTTCGGTCGGTGCTTCTCCCCATGCTGTGGCTTTCAGCTATGCAGCCGTGGGCTGCCGGCCTCCCTTTTCTGACCCTTGGTTTCTTTGTCGGCTAATGGGACCTACAGCTGTGCTTCTATGAGAAGTTGTGTGCTGCTCCCAGGAAGGGTTCAGCAGGATCCCAAGCACAGAGTACATGCAGAGCTTTTATTCCAACTCAGTTCATTTTTTAAGTGACAAGTTGAGAAGGCAAGAGAGGAAACGCAGATTGGAATTTCTGAGATGTTCATGTCCTTCGACCCATCCTGTGACCCTTGTATGTCACCCAGGATCGCCTTCACGGCTGTGTGAAGCGAGAGGGAGAGGGAAACATCAGTGCAAGATGGAGGAGACCAGGCTGGAGACCACGGCAGGATGGTCCTTGCAGGCTGCAGCCCAGCGCCACTCGAAGCATCAAGCGCAGGACGATTAGGCTCAGGCCATGGAGGACCAATCACAGCCCAGCCCTGCATGCCCTGTGGCTTCTGCAGATGCGCAGAGCTTTGGCACAGGGCAGGGTCCCTGGAAAGGGCTCCAGCTGCCTACTCAGGGTATGGCCTAAATCCATCCTGAGCTCAGAGGCTTTGTACCAAGCCCACTCCCTGGGTGTGCCAGTGCTCCTTCCCCCTTTGTGATCTGCAGGGTGTCTGAGAGCCTGTGTGAGTTCAGGGCAGACAGTGAATAACCCTCGAGACCCAGTCCCCTCTCAAAGTTCACTGAGCTGAAATGTGAATGATGTCACAGGGTCAAGGTGAAGGATCACCTTGATTTGAGAGTTATTAGTCATTGCGGGAAGAAATAAGAAAGGGAGAGGCAGAAACCCAGGCAGCTGAAACTGTTCTCCCCTGAATAGCAACACCCATCCCTCAATTCGTAATTTGCAGTGAGGCCTCTCCAGGCTGCCCATCCTCCCTTCGAGTCCTGTCTTGTTGTACCCCCGCCACCTCCTCTCCAGCCCAGCCCAGCATCCTCCTGGCTGGTTCCACCTGGCTCAGGGGCTACAGTTTGAGTCCTGGCTCCGCCACGCCTGGTCACAGGCACATGTGAGAACATGTGAGGAAAAACACTGCATGCTGGAAGGTTTGGAGTCAGCTTTCAAAGCTCAGGGCAAAAACTTACTTCTGGGGGTTTTTCCCTGACCTGCCCAGACCTGGTGACATGGTGGGTCCCCGAGTCGTTGAATGTCTTCCAAAGTCTGGGCCTCTCTCTCCTGATCAGGCACTTCCCAGAATATGGCTTTGCACCCAAAGGTGCCTGAGAGCTATCTACAGTGGATTGCCTCCCCCGCTTCTCTCTCTGCCAAAGTGACACCTGCCTAGGAGTGCCTGTGCTGTCACACCAGCCACGTGGTACCACGACCCCTGGCAGTCCTGTGTATATTCCAAGGATATACTGTGCCCGGTGGTGTTTCTCACTGCTGTGCGTCCCGAAGACACTTGGAGCTCGGCCACCCTCTCCTGCCCCCTGCACCAAAGCTCAAGCCCTAGGTGCCCTCAGCTGTACTTCTAATGGCCTGGGGTGATGGCCCAAGGTCACTCACCCCTGCCATAGATGGGTCCCTGACGGAGCAGAGTTCTGGGCAGGCTGAGATAGGCAAAACCGTGGGGCAGTCTTTGAGCTCAGACTTCCCTTTTTACAGTTGCAAGGGACAGATGTGCTTGTGACAAGAGGAACCACAGTGAGCAGGAGCATCCCCTGGCCCTGTGCCCCTCAGCACCTGCATGGAGAGGGTCTCTGAGTGCTGCAGCAGCCCCAGAGGGCACAGGCGCTGGCCCAGGGCTCAACCGTGTGTGGCTGCCTCTGCCTTTTCCAGATCCGCCCCCTCTAACCTGCCTCCCAAAGAAGAAGCACTGTTTCATGTTAACCACCTTGGTCAGGGAGAGTGATCAGCGGCCTCCTGCCAAAGCATAGTCTCCGTGGTGACATGTTTTCCCACGGACAGACAGGGAGAGTCAGGGGGCCGCCCCTGGGTTTTCTCTGCTACGGCTTGATGGCATCTGTCAGCCTTCTGAGTCACACTGCAGGTGACGTCCAGCCATGCCATGTGTGTGAACTCAGTGCCTATTTGCAGCCTATGGTTTTCCCATGAGTTGATGCTAGTAGGACAGCGCTTCAAGCAGATGTTTCAGAGGGGACATGCAGGTCACCACGCTGGTGTCAAGAGGGTGCGGTTTGAATCTTCAGAAAGAAGTTTATTTTGAACAAGCTGAGTCATGGCTCCTCTAAGGATAACATTCATCTGTCGACACCAACACAAACCCCAATCCTGGGGCATTTTGGTGAAAATTTGGAAGTTTCTAGAAAATGTTATTTTGAGCAGAACTAGATGATTTTTTTTTTCTGACAAAAGTTGAAATTTTCTATGAAACTTTAAAAGCCCAGATGTGGAAAAATGAACTCCTTACTTAAGCTAAAGTAACGAAGACTGGCTTGTATATTTGCAAATTTAAGGCAATTTCTAAACTTAGAATTTGCTAGAAATTCAGGGCAGAGGGGTGAGTGTGGACGGTGGGGCGGGGTCTCTCCGCGCAGCTTGGCCTGGCCGGCGGCGGCTCTCCCTTTCTCCTGCTATGTGTCCTCCCAGCTTGGTTTGTCTCTCCTTTTTCTTTCCCTCCTTCCCTTTCTGTCTTCGTCTCTCTCTTCTCCTCTCCTCTCTTTCCCCCGCCTCCTCTTCTTCCTCTCCTGCCCCTCCACTTCCTCCTTCTCTCTCCTCTCCCCCCCTCTTTCTTTCTTCCTTTGACACACACCTTTTTTGATCTTGACTCCCACATCCCTAACCCTAAGCCTAAAGAGCTCGGTCGCGCAGTCCTCACCCTCATTGTGTTCCCCGTCTCTCGGCTGCCTCCCTGGCTTCGGAGAAATGCTCCCCAGCCCTTCTGACCATCTCCTCCCCGCCTCAGCCAGCCAGGCAGCCAGTTCCAACCTCCTTGGCTCATCACCCCCTTATTGTTCCTACACGGGGGCTCAGCCTCTTCTCCGAGGCAGAACAGAACGGCTGGCCAGTGAGTTATCAGTCCTTTGTCCCATCCAGCCTCCTCCGCCCCCTCCCCTGCGCCCTCCCTCCTTCTGAGCAACATCCTTCCTCCCAGAGCCCGCTGGAGCGGCCCAGCTGCCCGGCCTCCTCCCAGTGCCCCGCTGGAATTTCCGAGCCCTCCGACAGACGGACGAGGTGGCCTACTTCCCAACACCGGGATATTCCCCTGGGGTGTTCTGTCACATGCATTCTTCCAAGAATTCGTTGCCAGGAAGAAAATTCCCCAAAGAACTGGCGCATTTTCTTTCAGTAGAGGATAAGAGCCGCGTGCTGTTTTGCTCTGCTCCCCTTTCCTTAGCGGGAAGCTCAGAGCCATAGACCCCTGCCTAAGACGCATTCACAGCTCCTCTGCTGCTTCCTCCTGCACCCATGGGATCTTGTAACCTGGGGAGAATCCACAAGGGCTGACAGAAAGTCCGGGGCAAGGACAACCCCTGCAGGAGCCTCTACACACTGCCCTGCCTTCTGCCTGCCTCCTTCAGTCCTCCCACCTGCCTCACAGTCCCCTCCACGCGTTAGATTTGGGGGCCTACACTGCCTGGCACCCACCCCTCCGATGACCGCTCCATTCTGAGCAATGCTGCGCCCCATGGAGTGAAATCTTTCTGAAGAGTGAGAAGTCACTGTGTCTGGTCGGGCCCTGGAAGGCTGAGAAGGAGGCTGCTGGCCGGTGGAGCGAAAGTCTGTTCCTCCTCGGCTCCCATCTCTCAGCCCCACTGGAAGGATACAGGGTGAGGGAAAGGAAATGGGATCTCCCCAGTGGGGGAAAGGGGCCTTGGCAATGCGGGAGGCCAGAGATGGACCCATCAGTGTCAGTGAGCACCAGTCTTGTTACAGCCTGGAGCAGGCCTTCACCCAGGCACGTGAGATGCACTTTGCCTTCTCGGGATCCTGGAGCCAAAGGTTTGGAGATCTCTCCTCTATCTGTCAATCTTCCCAGCAGCTCCCCAGTGCGAAAACAAACCTAAAGACGGGTGCCCCTTCTGTGAGAGTGGCCCCTCAGGCTTCTGCAAAGTCTCCCTGAAGCCCAAACTCTCTTTCTGCATGGAGAGCAAAGTTGCTCTTCCTACACTTTAATGACTCAGCAGGGCTTCTTGCAGTTACAGATCGAACTCCCCTTTAAATAATACCTTATGCCTGGACATTAAAGGGCTGCGCAGCCCCAGGAAGATAGAGATGTAAAAGTCATTTTAAAGTAAATAAGTATGGTGCTGGATACAACGATACAGCCAAAGCAGTGCTGCAAATAAGGTGCAACGTTTACAGCCTGGGTTGGTGACCTGCTCTACCTTAACCAAATACAAGAAGGGACAAGTACTAAGCATATGCGGCCCCTGGATGTCATGCCCTTCTCATTGGCTTTTTGGGAAAGAGTGTGAGCTGGGTAAAGAGCTGTCCAGATTGGCACAAATGTGCCATGGGATTAAAACACCCATTGGCTGCGGCCTGGAGCCTTAGCCATGCACTGCCTACAGGCCAGCTGCCGGCTACCCAGAAGGACAGGATCCATGTTGGTCCTCAGATGGGCCAGTTTTGGGGACAGCTTCATAAACACGTGCAGGTGCTGAGGTTTGGGTGCATGGTTTCTGGGAGTGGCTCTCTCTGCCTGGGTGCCAGTGGTGCGTCCCCTCTGTGGCAAGAGAAGTTTGAGGAATAGGAAAGGCAGTCGGGTCAAGCGTGAGTCCCCTTACACTGTCATCCAGCTCAAGAGGGAGAGCCTGATGCACAGGGGCTGGCTGAGGAAGTCTATACTCCTTTCTTCTCTGACCTGCCCTTTCAGGAACACTTCTGCCCAAATCAAGGGCAGAACTTGGGACAAAGCTGCCTCTTTGGGAGTAGCTTGCCTTCACCATCTGTGCTCTTTGACCCTGCCTTGAGAATCTGTTGGATCCATGAGAAGTCAGCTCGCTCTTGCTTCAGGCCTTGGCTCAAGCTTGGTCTCCTTCTCTGTCTCACCGTTCTGATCCACCCAACCTCTTCTCCAGTAGCAAGGTGCACACCCACCTCAGAGTACTGTGGCCACAGGAATGGGGAGGGGGTGAGGGAAAGATGGGAGATCAAGATGCACCGTAAAGACCCAAAGCCACCATAGCAAAATGCTGTTTATTATTAAATGTTCTCTGGAGCTCTTTTTAGAGTTGAAAGCACCCAGCATCGTACTTTCTTTGAAAAACAATTTTCTTGGTTATCAGAAATAATTTAAAAACCAGTGGTTCATTCAGTTAGCATTTGCTATAGGACCTAGCAGAGCATTTTATTTGAATACTGTAAAATACATGCTGGGAACAAGGATTCAGCTTTGAAGTGAATTCTGTGGGTTCCCTACCTCCCCCAGCCAGCATCCTGTGCACCAAGCTGCCCTTTATCCAGCACAGGTGCTAAAAGGCAAACTGCAGGCTCACCTGAGAGGTCCCCTGCCTCTCCCTTCTCCTTGCCCCCTTCCCTGGTTATGGTCCCCCCTTTGCAGCTATCTTCAGACATCTGGGGACCCCCACGTCCAACTCTCAACCTCCCTGAATGATAGTAAGTAAAATATCCACGTAAGGTGCGGCTCCAACTGCAGCCTACATTAAACCCATGTGGGTGTGTTAAAGCCTCTTCCCAGTCCTGTCCCCAGGTCTGTCCTTCTGGACTCAGCTGGACCCTGAAGATGTGCATTTCCAACACATCTTCAGGGTATGCGGGTGTTTCAGTCCGGGTTGTGCGACCCACCCCACCCCACTCCCGAGGAATGCTGTGTGGGGCGATGCTGAATCTGCACGTCTCTGCCGTCTATGTGCTACGTGCAGCGTAAATAGTGACTTGGTGCCTGTGACCCGGGTTGTGCGTTCTGGGTGCCCTCTACCCTGTAGCTCATCCTCACAGCAGCATCCGGCACTGATCTTCCCTGTAGTCTCTCACCCTGGAACAGATTTAAATGCTCTTTCCATTTGGTCTGCACTAAGCCAACTCTTGGCCAGAAGACAGCATTTGAAATTAAATAAACATTGTGTGAAGCACGAAGAGCGGAATGGACAGAAAGACAGAGGGCCAAAGGCATCCGAAGTGAACGAAGAGGAAAGCAGCCAAGAGAGGAGAAAGGTAGAGAAATACGAAGACAGTTGTTTTCTGCACCCCCCCCCCCCCCCCCCGCCAGGTGACCCTAGATGCGGCAGAGGTCACACTTCCCAGGCAGTGGAGTGAGGACAAAGGGAACCTTGCTTCAGTCTTCTGTGCACGTAGTCGTCTCTAACCAGAAAACAAACAAAATCAAACTCAGAGGAGTATAACTGACCAGTAGGAATCCTCCCTTTTGAAACGGTCTTGGACATGGAGTTTTGTGGTTGTCATTTCTGGCGAGGCTTTCAGATGTCTTCAAGTTCAGCCCTGCTTGGAGACCCACGGCCTCTGCGTGAGTCGCCACGGCTGCTCCTGGTGGAATCTGGGACCCAACAGGCATGGGGCTGGGGCCCAAGCACATGTGTCCTTGAGTCAGGAGTAGAATTAGCAACAAACAGGACAATGATGGGAAGGGCCGGTGGCAGGGGCAGGAAAAGCACTTTAGTTTTCACAGATGTCCACACTGGGACTGGAGGGAGGAACTGTCCACTTGGGGTTCCCCACGCTCCAGTTCATGGGCATCACCTGGGCCCCAAGCCTGGGCTCTTATGTCACCGACCTGAGACTGGCTGCCACCGTTTTCCCCAGATGCTGTCACAGCACAGGCTTGCTCCTCAGAGATCTAGAATAGAGGCCAACCCATCCCCCCCCCGTTGCTGAGGGGAAATTGAGATTTGGGCAGGTTAAGGGGGCTGAATCAGGCTGCAGAACAAGCAGAGAGCAGCGGAAGGCAAGACCTCGGGACTCCTGAGGACTGGACTCTCCCATGCAGCTTGAAGTTGGAGCTAGCTGGTCTCTCCCCGCAGGCCCTTCTCAGGGATAAGCCTCAGCCCTGTGGAGGACAGCATCCAGGCATTTTCTGGTGGGGCTCCTTCCAACACTGTTGGGATAAGTCAGGAATGTTTCCATCCTGCCACAGCACCCTGGGAGGCCCGGGGCCTTCTCACTGTTGGCTCTCGGGTCCCCCGAAGGGAGCCACACCAGTGTCTGGCCTGTGGCAGTGCCCCTGGGATGCAGCCCTCCTCTACCTTGGGCCTTTTCTCCTAGGAGGGAGCTTGTCCTTTCAGATGTGATGCTGCAAACGTGAGATATGGTCCTTAGAGGGGTATAAGCGAGAGCAGAAAATGAGTCGGCAACAAAAAATAGCTTGGAGCCTTGCAGTTAACCAGTGTCCACTTGCTAGCTGGGGCCCTGGTTCTCATCTCCCCGGGGGCTGGTGTAGGATGTAGTGTGGGACAATCTCCCCTCCAGTGCTATCATTTGCCACGGTAGCTAGTTTGCTTGTAAGACTCTAAAAACTGGTTTTCCCCACCTTTCACCTCTTACCAAATCATCTCACCAAACCCCAGAAGCCTAAGTAAAAATACAGCAGATGCGAGGCAAATTACAAGCTTGAAATGTCGCCTTCATTACAGTGCAGAGTTAACATCATCCCCAGGACAGCTTTCTGTCCACCTGAGCAAGTTTGTTTGCCAGTCTTTGCCGCTGAAGTATTTCATCATTTTAGTTCTTCCCTGGCTCAACCCAAGCCTGGACCAAGGAAAGCCCAGCTCTGCTGTAGCAGGGCAGAGAGCTGAAATCCATCGCTGGTGCCTCAGACACCACCTGCATAGCCCTGTGCTGCTAAAGCAGGTGCCTTGGTTCACTCCCTCCTCTACTCATGGGCTCATCCACGGGGGTCCTGGTGGCAGATCAGTGACAAGCACTGGGCTGTGTGACACTGAGACCAAAAATGGGTTGCACATTGGCAACATGGCTAACAGCAGGCAGAAAACCCCAGAAGGGTCTAATCGTGCTGAGGGAGGCTAAGGGGAGACAGTTATCCAGGAATGACCCTGAGCTTCATGAGGTGGCTGCTGAGCCTGGAGGCACCCATGGCTCCAGTCTGAGCACTGTGGGCAGAAGAAATGGCAGAGACCAACCCCAGAGGCAGGAGTCATTCACTAGTTAGCTCTGGTCTTCGAAGCTACCTACCTAAGTTTGCCGTTGTTATTGTTTGCTTTTTTTTGGGGGGTGGTACCAGGGCTTGAACCCAGGGCCTTTGCACTGAGCTACATCTCCAGCCCTTTTTCAGTTTTTTATTTTGAGATAGGGTCTTGCTAAGTTGGCAGGCTGGGCTTAACGCAGTCCTAGGATTTCTGTTATGTGCACCATACACAGCAATTAACTACCAAAGTTCTTTTTAAAAATACTTTTATTAGTAAACATTTGCCATGCATAATGATTATATTCATCATAAGGAGTTAGTATAGGTATGTAACACATCTTACTACTTGAGTGTAAGGTTGCCAGCATGGACACTCACCCATCCCAGCTCCCCAGAGCGTGGTGTACCCTCCTCATGTCCATCATCTGAGCCTAATCTCATGACCCTACCACTTCTGGTACAACACCCTCACTCCACTCCTCACCCCTGACAACAGGAGCCAGAGGTGAAGTGCCTGCAGCTGGAGCCCCCAACTCTCCCCTAGGCTATCTGCCCTCAGGAGCCATAAGGCCTGAGGGAAGGGGCTTATTCTCCTCTGAAAAATGGGGATCAACCTGATTCTTGCTTCATAGGATTGCCGAACCTCCCAGGAAACTGGGGAGACTAGGCCTTGTGTAAAATGTGAGGACCCCACACACACACCAGTGCCGCACATCCAACACTGGGCAGTCTAGACAACTGGCTGGTCTCACTGCTGTTCCCTTCAGGTATGAGGCACCCTTAAGCCTCCCCTTCTACCTTCCCTACAACCCGCTTAGGGGAAATGAGGGTGACGCTCAGTAGTGAAGATCACAAACAAAGCCCTGAGTTCAATTCACAGCACCAAAAAGAAAAAAAAAAGAGATGTGCGCAATGCAGTAGCAACCGGTCAGGCTAACTAGTCTCCTTCTAGGAAAGATATTTAACAGAGGGCCAAATATTAAGCCAAAGAAATGGCTAACAGGTTTTCAGCCAGCAACAGTCAGAGCCCAGGAGTGCACGTTTTCCAGGGGGGCCTTTTCCCCCTGGGCTTTGAGAGCACCCCGTGCTGGCCCTGCCCGTCTCGCAGACAGCCTGGACTCCAGGGCTGGGTGCTGATTATGTTCATCACCCACAAGCTGACCTGCCAGGGCTTTGCTGCTCGTTGGCCTTTGATACTCTGCCACCTGCACACAGCATCCCAGAGTCACAGCCCTGTGTGGTTGAACCTGTCATGAAGCCAGCGCTTCACTGAAGCTACCAGAGGTCAGCTCTGTCTCCAGAATCAAGCACCAGAAGCTGTCCCTGCCTCTTGTTCCTGGTCTGAGACATCAGAGAAATGGCTCTGGGCCCTTGGGCTGGCCGTTGACCCTCCCACTATGGCACTTCTGCAGCTCCTAAGTGCAATCACACAGCTGGCCCCTGCTGGCAGCCCTGCCAAGAGGATGTGCCTCTGTCCACATCTGCTGCACAGGCAGGGACAATGAGGCCCTGAGAGCCTCTGAGGTGGAGGTGGGATTTGAATCTGCAGAATGTGCAGATTCCTGCACCATGCTCCTTCCTATTTGCAGCCAGGCTTTGATTTGGGCCCCTCCAGTTTGTCCTTTCTGCCCGCTGCCCCTCCTGTGCAACCCACTGAGGATGGCCTGGGGCCACTGCTCCTGGGTGGAGGCAGAGACAGATCCTCACCCCCACACAGGCTTTAGGAACCTGACTTTGATGGTAAGAAGCAAAGAAAAGGAACCAAGGGGAGGAGGTGATGGTTAAGCTTAGAACACAAAGTCCCTTTTTGTCCTCTAGCCCCTGGTCTGGGTTGCTGCCAGGTGTCCTGGGGGAGCTGTGTTCTTACTGCTCACCTTGCAAATTCCTCTTCCGCCCAGCCTCAGTGTCATCCTTGCAAAACTGGGGGATTATGAGAGGATGTCCCCACTAGCTCTGAAATAACTCTGGCAACCTACTGGGACAGGAGGTAACAGAGAAGCCCTAAGCGATTTTGTAAAAACCACATAGCCTGTTACACTGGTACCTCTCACCCTGCTGGTTGAAGGAGTGCGGGAGTGGAAGGCCCTGAGTTTCTCATAAGGCAGCAAACCAAACTTTAGGTTTTAAGAGCCTTTTTCTTGAGATACTCCTTCCAAATTAGAGCTGTTTTTTTCACTTTAAAACTGCCACAATTATTTCAGCAAAGGATCTTTGGGGGTCTTCAGAGAGGAAGCAAATTCCCCAAATTCTGTCCAGTTCTATATGTCAGGAGACATTAACGTGAGATAGAAAACCTGGGGCACAGCCTCTGTTGTCCTAGTCATGGTGGGGGAATGGAGCAGACAGCAGGACCTGTCCAAGGGCTCAGAGGCCTGGGGTCAGGGGTAGCCAAAGTCTGTAAACTCCATGAGGTGGGTTTGACAGCACATGAGCAAGACACAGTGCTACAAGGAAAGCTGGCCCATCTAATGCATGGACATGGCAGGGCACTTGGCATAGGCGCTACACGAATAAGTCATTTGTGAACACATTTCTAGTAATCTGTTTGCTTATGAGCTCAGAGGGAGAGAACATTTGCCTTCTAAAATTTTTAAACAGTGTGTAAAATACTACTTGCGAAGCAAGAAGGATTTTGTCGCTCTTTTCAGCCTGCAAACCTGAGCGTGTTCTTTTCAGTACACTCTTTGTTGAAGTAAAAGAGTACATAGAGAAAAGTTCACCTGTGAAAAGCAGAGTAGCTTGAAGCATGTTCATAAACCCATGAAATCACCCACTAGATCAGGCATCACCAGCACCATGGGTGCCCCTTGTGCCACCTGTCAGTTCTGTCTTCCAGATAACTATTGTCCTGACTTCTGCCCCCATTGCTTAGCTTTGTCTCTTCTTGAACTATATGCAAATGTAGCCATTCAGGGTACCCATGTGGTTGTCTTGAATGTGATGGGCGAAGAGGGTCATCCATCTTGCTGGACATTGCATTGGGTTGCTCAGTTTCATTGCTAAATTCTTTGTGATATATTCACCCACTCTACTGCTGCTGGGAATTTGGGTTGTTTCTGGTCTTTGGTTACTATTACTAGATAGGTATGTATGCTTTGTAGATGTCTCTGGTGTGCATATGTACATGTTCCACTGAGTTTCGATCTAGGAGTAGAATTTCTGGGTCCCAGGATATAAAAATGTCCAGGTGCAGGAGACATTATCATCCTCTCTAGCACTCATGGTGGCATCTGATGGCTCTGTAGTGGTGTCTCCTTATAACTCTAGTGTGGGTTTTCCTGCTACTGCTTATTAGTTAATTACCAGGCCTCTTTTATAAAGTGCTCGTTCAAGTCTTTCACCAACTTTTTCTAGTGGGTTATTAATGACTTAGGGAAAGTTTCTATTCTGGATACTACTCCTTAATTGGGTTTATGATTTGCAAATTTTTCCTTTCTCTCTGTGGCTTACCTTTTCATTGTATTAAGTGCATCATTTGGCAACAGAAGTTTCTAGCTTTAAACGTGTCCAACTCATCAGGCGTTTCCTTTGTGCTTAGTACCTTTTGTACTGCACTTGAGAAAAATTTACTCCAAGATCATGAAATTATTCGTTTATGTTATTTTTTAAAAGTTTTATTATTTTGCCTTTCACATTGAGATCTACGACCCCTGATTGATTTTTGTGTATGATGCAAAGTAGGGTCAAGTTTCATTTTTTTAAAAATATAGATATCCAGCTGACACTGCAGTGTTTCAGAAAAGAGTCCCCCCATTCCCAGTCCAGGGCACAGTCACCTTTATCATAAACCAAGTGACTGAATATGTGTGATTCGTTTTCTAGGACTCTTGTTTTCCACTGGTCTCTTTGTCTGCATTTAGGCAAATCTCACAGTTTTATTTGCTAAACCTTCAAAATAAATTGTGACAAGTGTCCTTATTCAAGATTGTTTTGGTCTTTTAAGTGTTTAAATAAAGAATTAAGTTATTCTTATAAACAGGATAAAATTCCATTGGAATCTAAAACCATACTGACTCTATAGATCAATTTGGAAAGAATTGACCATAAAGATATTAAGTCTTTTATCCTATGAATATTTATTTAGAACTCTTTTACTTTCTCTTAATAACAATCCAGTAATCTTCAATTAAATTAGATTTATTTCTCCATAGTTTGATGCTATTAAGAATATTTAAATTTTTAAATATTCTAATTATTTGTCACTCATCTAAAACTATTTATCTTAAGTGGATTAAACAGACCCCTGCAGTGAAGTTAATACTAGTAATTTGTGAATCAAAGTCACCATGCACTGTAGAGAATTTTTTTTCAGCCTATTTTCTCCCTATTGTTCAGACTGGCTGATTTCTGTTTATTTTCCTCAATTTGATTCTATTGGCTATGATATCCATTCAACTACTGTGTAGAATCTAGTGAGTTTTTCATTTCTTTTACTATATTTCTCAATTCTATAATTTCCATTCGACTATTCTTTTATAATATCTATTTCTTTTCTGAGGTTTGTCTATTCATTCATTTCAAGAGAGTTTGCAATTGTTTTCTGAAGTAGTTTTATGATGGTTGCTGTAAACTCTTTGTCAAATAATTCTAGCCTCTGATTCATGTCAGTGTGACTGTCAGCTGATTGTCCTTTCTCATTTAAGTGATTTTCCTGGTTCTTAAAAATGATGTATGCTTTTTATTGTATTTGGACACCTTGCCTTTTATGTTAAGAGATTCTGAGTTCTGTTTAGTTTTGTTGTAAGTAGGCTGTTACCCTGTATAGGCTTAACATACAGATATTTGCCTCTTTAGTGGACTGTGGCTCCAATGACAGTCTAACTTCAGAGCCTTTGTCATATAATTACAGCCCACTAGGCTTCCTACTGACCCCTCCCTGTCCTCCTAGGGGGCTCAGGAATTTTCCTGGTCTGGACCTCCTGATGCCTCCATATGGGAAGGCAATCTCGGGGGCAGGGAGACCAAGAGTGCTTCCCAGATAAGGCTGTTTGTTATGATGTGACCACCTGGTCACCCTAAGTGTCTGGCAATGAGGAAGGAGGAGACCCTCATGCCTGCCATGAAGGAGGAGGATTGTGTCTACGTTGGCAGTTGTTGGGAAATACCACATCTACGTCAAACCACACCAATTGTTCCTCCAGTCCTGGAATCCCTAACTGCTTCCTCTTTGAGCCTTTAGCCTTATTTCCAGCATTTATCCTTACAACCATCTGAGCGGAGAGGAGAGAGAGAAGAATCTACACTATCTAGTCTGGACCAGAAGTCCTTTTATTATATGAATCAGTAACAGTCAATCTTGAATGTAATTTATTAATTTAACTATAGCTGAATTATAAGAAGGAACTAAAATGCAAGATTCTTAGACTTGGTAAGATCTTTGATTTCAGAGAACATTCCCTCAAAAAGGAGCTACCTTTCTATAGAAAACTCCAACATAGCACAGGGCTCCCCTGTTGTATTCTGAGCAGGGAGGGATATTCAAAGAAAATACCAAGGATCCATAGAATACAGCTGGGGAGAAAGAGACAGAATTGACTGCTTTAATTTATATTACTAAAATATCCAAGGACAAGACATGAGCACCTAGTGATGATAAATGCAGGCTGTTGGCAAAACGAGCACGTACTCAGAAAGGAGAAAACAAGGCAAGTGAACTTCTAAAACATGCGCGCACACGCACACACACAGACACACACGCATACCATCTCGGAAGAGGCAGGAACCCATGTCCAAAAACAGGAAGCATAGGAAATACCAGCTGAGAAACTGCCGACTTGGCACCTGCCAAGCTGCCCCTCTGACCCTACTCCTATTTTAAATCAGTGACGCACAGTTGTGCTTTCCTTTTCTGCACCTGAAAGAATGACTTCAATCTAGCCTGCAGAGATGGAGTTATTTTTAGACCTGGGCATGAAGTATTTTGCTTCAGCCTGATCATTTGATCTTTCAAAGAAACAGGTGTTCTGGTGAACATTCCACCTGGAGTCCCACCCAAGGGAACCTGATTTCTCAGGCAACTTGTTTGTTACGAGGCAATGACAAGGAGGCTAAGGATGGCACTTGGCTATGCCCGCCCACCTGTCACAGGTACACCCTAAGCTTCGCATACCAGATTATACCCTCCTGGGAAAGTGATTCCTAAGCAAACTTACTCCTCCCTCACTAGCTTGCTTTCCCTGGGAAGCATGAGATCATGGGAGTCCAAATTTAGGTGGTTGTTCATTTTTGCTCTGAAAGCTGTGTCTTTTGAGCAAATTACTTCTCTGGACTTTCATTTCTCAAACTGCCATATGGTAGTCTCCTCTTATCTATGGGGAATACATTTCAAGACCTCCAGTGCAGTTGTTGCCTGAAATCATGGATAGGACCAAATCCTGTGTATACCATCTTATTTTTTAATACATATATAAGTGTGATAAACTTTAATTTATAAATTAGACAAGTAAGAGATTAACAACGATTGCTGACAATAAAATAGAAAAATATATAATAAATACTATAATAAAATTAGCAGCATCACTACTCTCACTAAATAAAGGTTACAAACACTGTGATACTATGAGAATTGATCTAGTAGTACTAAGTGACTGATGGGTAGGTAGTTTATAAAGTGTGGATATACTGGACAAAAGGATGAGTCACATGCTGGGCAAGACAGTGAGAAAGACTGTCACTTTATTCAGCACACAGTTAAAATTTATAAATTGTTTCTAGAATTTTCCACTGAATATTTTTAGACCACAGTTAACCATGGGTAACTGAAACCATGGAAAAGGAAATCATAAGTAACAAGGGTGTTCATTGTTGAGATCTAAAAACATCCCCCAAGAGGTACATTGTGCACAAGACTTGGTAGTCAGCTGATAGGCCATCGGAAGTGATCAGATCACCAGGGCTCATTAAGTGGATTAATCCATTGATAAGTTCATGAGTTGAATAGGTTTAATAGGAGATGGGGACTAATTGGATGAAGCAGGTCACCAAGGGTATGACCTTGAAGTATATATTTTGTCCCTGGTCCCTTCTTCTCAATCTCTGCCTCTCTGCTTCCTGGTTGTCATGAGGTGAGAAGCCTCCATCCATCACACTTCCTGCCGTGATGCTTCGGCCTTGTCACAGGCCTCAGAGAAACGGAGCCATGGACTAGAACCTCCAGAGCTGTGAGCCAAAATAAATCTTTCCTCCTTTCAATTGTTACTCGCGTGTGTTTTATTACAATGATGAAAAGTTCACACAGGGGACTTAGTAGGTATCCTTTGGGGTTCCCTTTGGCCAAAAAGAGCAGGATACTCTTAGGGATGTTTTCATCTGTGTCTGTTGGTTGCAGCTCTCTCCTGAGACCAGCCTGATATATACAGGAGATAAAAAAAGAAAATGTGGGAAACTCACCTGGCCACTGTTTCTCATCTCTTGACGGTTCTTGCCAGTCTAACCTTCTTTTCTTCCAGCTTTTTAAGCTCTTATCATTGTCTCTTGAAGAGTTTCCAGAGCATCCAGTAGGATTTAGAAGAGTGAGTGGGGAAGAGTGTCTGCTTCATCTTGTTCTGGCACCAGAAGTCAGCAGAGCCTGTTTAAAAATAATGTTTCAGATATGTTTTTCCTTTCTGGGGTGATTTTCCAGAAAGCAGAAAGAATGCTATCAAAGGTGCTTTCTCTTATCCAAGCTACACCCTCTGCTGTCTTACAAGAGGTCAATTGCACTAATCCCCAGTTGCATTTCTCTGAGCCTGCTCTGGATTTAGTCAACAGGATATTGAATTACTTTTGAAAACCTAAACAGATTATCACTTATCTCCTGGACTGGAAGTTGACCAGTCATGTCAATATCTGTTTTCTGAGAGCCCTTTCCATTCCTTGCCCAGGGTCCTGAATGAGGCCTTCCTTTGGGGCCCAAAGGCTGCAACTACATTTATCTAGAAAGGGGCTATAGGTTGCTTAACTTCGAATGTTTAGCTGCACTAATAAAGACTTCGGACAGCCGTGTTCTCCTTGTTTCTGTCTTGGACCCTTGCCTGACACAGACAGGATGGGCTTTCAGCCCAGTGACTTGTGAGCAAGTGCTATATTAAAAACTTGGAGTTAATGTTTTAAATTAGCCAGCAAAGATACATCAGGCAGGACATGCTGTGCCAACTGATAGAAAACCCTGCCCCTCCTTTTTTAAAAAAAACTACCTTTTATACCCTTTCCTTCACCATGAAGATAATCCTCTGGTTTTCTCTTAGGTAACCAGACAATGGACCTTTTAGAAAATTCAAATGTATTGAATATCTTCACCTTAAAGATAATGTTTAGGAAAGAGAAAACTGTACTTAACAAGATTTATGTCACCTTTTTGTGCCCTATATTTTAAAACCCTCACGATTTTAAAGATTTCCATAAAACGAACACATAAGTACCAAGATGCGTAACAACAACAGTGAGCTTACTTGATTTTTGGCTTATGTCAGTGTGCACAGTGATTCACAGAATGCCGTAAATAATAGAAACCTTTAAAACTGAATAGTTACATTCTTAAGGTGAACTGAATGTTCAAACACATTTTCAGGATATTTTGTGGGTTTCTTTTTTCTTTCTCACATCCCTTTACCTCCATTAACTGTAGCTTTTTAAAAAAATTTTTTTTTATTTAAAAACATACCATTTTCTGGCTCCACATGAAAAGCTTATTGTTTGAGTGCAAGGTTAAAAAAAAAGGCTAATAACATACTGGATTTGATATGGGAGCTGTTTGACTCTACATTTATTAAATAAATCAATAATGTACAAACTAGTGTATTAAAAAGTTTTATTTACTTCATGGTTATTTTAAGATCGGTATTAAGGCATATTTAATCTTTAATTTTAATCTTAATTGTTTGGGTGAAAGTGGAAGCTCTATTAGTGCCTTTAGTTTACAACATGAATGGGGAGACTCAGTCCTCAGCAGAAAATGTGATTATAAAAGTTTACACAAAACCCCAATTCCCCAGACAGACGTGACATGCACGGAGCCAGGAACACAGCCTATCAGTCTCTGAAAATATTGTTTTCCCTCTTCAGTGATAAGGCAAAAGAGGAAGAAAGCAAAATATGAAAAAGGTGACCACCTTTGCCTACCTTGCACAAACCTGATGTGGTAAAATCGTCATAATAAACTAACTGGCTAACAAAGAGAACAGTTTTCCCTCTAGTTTCTTTTGAAGTCAAACTCCTTTTACTTTTTTTAGTTTTGGAAACCTACAAATGGAGGCTTCCTTGGAAACGGTTGAGTTTGGTGGAGTTTCAAAACTCAGAAGATAAACAAGGCAGGCAGTTTCCCTGCCCTCCCCCCACCGGCCCCTGTAAATAACCCCAAGCCACAGTCTGGGCCTCTCTCCGCTCTTCCTGTCCACGGGGTGGGGGCAGGGCAGGCTGGGGGCGGTGAGGGGAGTGAGGGCCAGGCAGAGAGGGAGTGGGGTGGGCTCATCTCCAGTGAACCAGCTGGGGGTACCGAATGCCACACGCATGCCTGCACACACAAAATGTACACGGTAGAACCAGGCAAGGGATCCGTTTAAAAAAAGAAAGAAAAAGTACTGCTACATCAGCTAAAAAAACCAGTCGTGCTCTTTCCCGGTTTGATGTCAGCTCCCAGTCCTGGCTTGGAATTGCCCGCAGCGATATTGGGTCCCTGCCCACTGGGCAGGCAGAAGGATCTCCCTGCCAACACCAGGCTTTTAATAAAACAGGATGTTGTCCCATCACCAAGACTGATGCTGAGAACAGCCCCCGTCCCTATGAACTGCCTTCCCAAGAAGCAGTGGGCCTTGGGGCCCGTAAGTTATGGGGGACCCCTCCCTGGCCGATGCTCCAGGAGCTGTTGAGCCCTGGCGCCGTCTGTCCCTTGTGGGTTCTCACCCACAGTGAGATTACGCCTGCTGCAACTCCTAAGTCTGTGCGTGTGTTTCAGTGTGGGCAGAGGCTCTGTCCAGTCTTCAGGGTCAAACAGCATGGATTTTGAAGTGAGGAGCTGATTCCCAGGGAAAGGATGAAGACACCTTATACCCACCTTTGTGCAGTTGGATCAGCAAGCTGCGCTACTTCTGCACTTGGACCTCACTTCTTGTCTCAGGGTGGCGACTTCTAGCATTTAGAGGAGATTCACTCTGCTATTCATTTTCTCCTCACTTGGGATCAAATGGAATATGTCCTATTGGAGGCAACAGTTTCTGATTTTTTGCCAACTGTATCCTGACAGAAAGTCCAAACCAGAGGATGAGACTTCAGGGCACCTTCCGATCCCTGGTGTTTGCAACCAGCACTGCCCAGCAGTACACCACTCTCTCGATGTAGGGCAGTGGAACTGACTCTAAAAGTCCTACCGGCCACATTGGACCTTACCAGCCCCTGCTGTCGCGCACAGTGGTGCTGATGCGGAATGGACATTGCAGACAGGGAGGCACTCATGCCGTTGGCAAGCAGACTCGCATGAGCTCAGATGAGACAGAATTCTAGCACAAAAGACCAGTCATTGCCACTGACAATATGGATTCTCTCTCCAAATTGGCTGTGGTTCTTGAATGGGTTTAGACAACTCCACATATGTGTGATTCTGTTTCCTCACTTGTAAAATGCAGAGCAGGTTGGTGGTGAAGAGGAGGAGGTTCAGCTCATAATATTTTCTCACCTGACATCCATGGGACATCAGGAATCACAGCACTTTCCTCTTGGGCCCAGCTGTGATAGTCCAACCAGCCACAACCAGACGATCAGAAGCAGCACTTGAGCAAGAGTCTGTGATAACTCCCAAGGCTTCCTCTAGGTCTGCCAGCGTTGGAGCCTTTGAGTCCCAACCCACTGTATTGCTGTTTACTTTGAACTTTGCGGGGAGGAAATGGAAGGAACTGGTGTGTTACAGGTGGTGTTTTCATTCCTTCTTTTCACTTGAAGTTTTGTGACTTTGGAAAAGAAAAGAGAGAGGAAGTCTATGGAGGCAACATCTGGGCATGTGGATGGTGTCAAAGCCGGGAACTTTGTCTCCTGGACCGAAGCCCAGATCCATTCCAGACTAGCAAGGTCCTGGCAGGAAGCAGAATGTACAGGCCAACATCTGAGAAGAGCGTGCTGCAGGAGACCAGCCAGGGTGACCAGAGAGACTTTCAATGGCAACTTCAGACGGAAGAATGGAAAAAGTCCAAGTAAAGCCAGAGTCAGAAAGGGTGTAGTACAACACAGGAATATCAACTAAGGTTCTTGACAGAAGAAGAAACCGCTCTTGCTGACTCAACTCAGAAGGGGACGTGCTGGAAGCCATGAAGCTGCTCCTGGGGTCACCAGGGAACCAGAGTCTCAGTTGGAGAACCAGGTTCAGCCCAGGACAGGAGCCCTCCACTGTCAAGAGCCCTTGTGGGAAACAGAGCTGCTGCTGCTGCTGCTTAGCTACACTTGGGCAGGGGAGGGGACCTTGTGGACCACACTGGGGGCACCCTTCTACTCCCACGAAGAGATTCCATCTAGATTTGCCGTTCTGTGAAGACTGTGTCCAGTGGTAGAAGTAGAGATGGAGAAGGATATCAAGGTGGTGGGTTCCAGGCTAATGTGAAAGCCATGCCTGGAACTGTATGCGACCGAGACGCATCACACCCACTCAGTGAGTGATGAGACAAGGCCAAGAGGCTCTTTCAGAGAAATGGCAAGCAAATGTAAATTGTAGTATAGCAGGCCAGCTGGGCACAGTTGAGGGGTGACTCCAAGGTCAGTTACCAGGTGTGGATAACCCAGCTGGGAGGCAGGTGAAGGTCAAAGGGTAGAGCCAAGGTCTGTTAATTACTAGCTGTCAAGACTGAGCTAGGTGGAGCATATGAAGGAGTCCAGGAGGTGTCAGAGGAAGGAGTCAAAGTCAGGAATGTCCAGGCCAAGATGAATGAGGGAGTAGGAGACTGGGACCAGGGCACTAGGCTCAGGGTCACCTACCCCGATTCCAGTGGGGTCTGTCTAGCTGGAAAGAGCTGTAGGAGGTGCCTTGTGGATGTCAGCAATGCCATCCAGTAGAGAAGGAGGAGGTCCTTTCCTCGTTGGGAAAGCCCACCTGCCAAATGAGTTCGGAGTTCGGCCCAGCACCAGTTCTCAGAGTTAGGAGCCAGACCCACGCTCGAGGTCTCGCCCCTCACCATGCCTGTGTCTTGCTGGGGGCTGTGGCTGCCACCACCATGAGAAGAGGCACAGCTGTCCTGGGAACTACAGTATACCTCTGAACTCTGCAGTGCCTAACGTCAGTTAGCCCTCTGCATTCACCTGCGGGAATCCTTGGAAATTCTCCGAGCAAAAGATTCTCTTTTTGTGTTTAAGCCAGTTTGAGTTGGTTTTTCTAGTACATGCTTGGCAATAATAGGTAGTTAGTAATTAATATTCACCACAACTGAGCACTTTTCCTTGGTCCCTATAATCTCTCCAGGAGGTAAATGCTATTAATATACTAAAAATTGATTTGTGGAAACTGAGGCAGAAGTCCCAGTGCTGCACAGTATTAACATGGAGGATGGAGGCTAGGAAGTCTGCATGTATACACAGAGCCCAAGTGAGACAAGAGATTTGGTGCAGGGGGAGGGGCACATCAAATTCTGCTTATATAATAGTTGATAATCCTGAATAATAATTTCCGTAAGGGACAAAAAGGGAAGAAATACTTAGGAAAAACCAATGTGGCTGGGCCTGGTGATCCCTGATGACCTTTAGGTTATAAAAATGTACCCCCAAAATGTGCAAAAGAAATGCAGAAGCCGGAAAAATACACAAGAGGAGCCTGAAACTGTGAGAACCACACCTGGAAGCTCAGGCCCAGAGTGGATATGGCTATAGACAAGGCCTCAGCATCAGAAGGGATTTTCAAAGCTCTTCGAAATATAGACCCAGAAAGAGATAGGGCTTTACAGGGAGAAAGTGTTAAAATGTGCAGGCCTGATAAAAAGGAACCAAGCCCCTGCAATGGCAGATTAGCTTTACTTTTTTTCCACTAAAAGAAATATTTGTCAAAAACAGAACACCCAGGACCGTGAGAAGGCTGTGTTTGGAACATGCAGGGGGTCCAAGTCAGCGGTTCAGGTGAAGGAGCAAAGCCCCTGAAAGACCTCACAGACGCACAAGCGTTAAACCGGGAGCCTACCCCTCTGCAAGTGACCCATTCTCAAAAATTTGTAAAGATGGCAAATTGCTTGATGGAGATCCCCGAGGCGATACACTGGAATTATTAACCACATAGACTGAAAAAGATTTCAAAAAGTGGAATAAGCACCTGCCTGGCAAGTGCAAGGTCCTGAGTTCAATCCCCAGTACCACCAAAAAAAAAAAAAAGATTTCAAAAAGCACACAGGGTACAACATGGGTTCCACACACTCAAACAACTACCAGTCTGTTGGGATGGGTGGTTGAACAGGTGACTCAGGCAAGCACTGAACAGCCAAGTAAGTAATGGTCAAAGTGTTTGAGGAGATCCTTGCTTTCAAGAGGGAGGAATGTGGATTAGGAAAATCAGAGAAGCTGGATTCCTAACCAATTGGAAAATGATGCCCAAATGGAATGATCAATTGAAGTTTTGTGAAGAGGATTCCTAGATCCAGGCCAAGGTCTATGTCTTCCACCAGCCCAGCCTAGAAGTGTCCTTGAAGGTGGACTTGGCCATGTCCTTTGACACCACTGGTAGGGCAGGAATCAGAGTGGGTATAGTCCGTTGTTACTGTTGAGTGAGCTGTAGTTTTTGATGGCCACAGGGTGGTGCTGGGCAGGAGGCCAGCACTCTGGCCATCATTAGCTGCAGCCATGTCTGCCGGGTGCCTGATTTTGGAGATACAAGACCTAGATCCCACCTCCGGTCTCCAGTAGAGTCTTGTGACTTTGGCCAAGTCATTCCAACAATCTGAAACTTGGTTTCCTCACTTGTGGGCTTGGTTTTCAAAGACCTGAAAGATTCAAAAGTTTGTGTGCGGAATGCAAGGGTAATTACAAGCTGAGAATGATGATAAATGTAATGGATCACCAGATCACAAAAGACTCAAACTCATGTCAGCAAGTGCACTAGGAGGCCCCAACCGATAGTAACGTCAATCAAGAGTCAACTTGAACAGAGCTCAAGAAAATCACCAACCATTAAAAAGGCAGCATAGAAAACATGCCAGGCAGAACATGGCTATTGGGGTAGTTGCCTATTTGAAGAGAAGATTTGGGAGGAGCCCTGATGCTCAACAGTAACATACAAGAAAGCTAAGGAACCAGAGTGACCTGGGGGCTACAACACAGCTCTGAAATCTGAGAAGTAAGCATTAGTGAGCTTTTCTGGCACCTAGGAATACACAAGGGAAATTACATGCAAGATGAAAAGCCAAGCACCAAATACTATCTCCTTGATGGCTAGAGTTATGTGGAAGTGTTCATGAAAATTAGAGCAATTGGCAGGCCTTATGGAGAGAAGTTTTCTCTGAAAAGTTGCACCTACAGCCCAGGAACCAAAGAAAATCTGGTGGTTTTCACTGCCATGGGCTTAAGGCTGTTCAGTAATGGGATGTGAATGCCAAAAGCTCATGAGGCTTGGGTTTGTATCGGTGCATGTATAATATTTACTGGGTGTGATCCTCACCTAGTTGAATCCACATACCAGGTCTGACACACCTGGTAATTGGATAATGAGACAGGAACTCATCCAGGTAACAGGTTTAATAGAACTGGTAACAGGTGAAGCTATCACACACACGCTTGTTCCAGTAGTTCCGCACAAACCTCTTGAAGGGGAAATTAACAATAATTTCTACCTAGATTAAGGAATAAAATGTAAAACTAATCACATTGCATAGCCAAAATATGAATAAACACTTATCTGTACCTAGGGGGAATACAAACTTCCTAAGCATAAAAATAATGGGAATAGTTACAGAGAAAAACATTGGTAGGCATAAAAAAAATCCAAAATTTCTGACTCCTAAATCACCATAAAAAATTAAAAGACAAAAAAAAAAGGAAACCCCACCTGAGGAATATATATGGCAAATAGCCACTTAATTATATACTCATACACATATGGGGTTATATACATAGGACAAGAACAAGAAAATTGGCAAAAGCTATAATAATCATAAACAAATGCGAAGGATCTATAAAAAATAGAAAGACACTAAGACTCATGTACAACCAAAGGAAAGCAAATAAAAATAGTGAAGCTAATACTTCTCTTTCAGAATGACTTTCATCGTTTATTTTGTGCTATTATAACAGAACACCTGAGGCTGGGAACTTTATAAAGAAAAGGAGATTTATTTAGTTCACAGTTCTGGAGGTTGAAGAGTGTGGTTCTGGCATCTGCTTGGTTCTGCAAGGAGGCCCAAGAGGGCTTCAAGGAAGAGGCCAGATTCACTGCAGCGACCCATTTTTGTGGGAATTAATCCAGTCCCGTGAGACCTGACCCACTCTCATGAGAAAACACAAATTCAGTCGTGAGAGTGGTACCCTAGGCCCCACCTTTTAAAGGTTCCACCACCTTAATACGGCCCCACTGAGGCCTGAGTTTCTGATACACCATCCCTTGGCTTCATCCAAACCATAGTGATGACTAAGAAGGTCATGTACATAGGGGGCCAGGGCCGGGGTCAGTGGTGTGGGTGGGAAGCCTCTCGGGGTTGACTGCATTCTGGTCTCTGAGGGTGTATCTTCAAGTACTGGCATTTAGTCAGCCTTCTGCACCATCAGGGTCCCTGCCCATAAGTGGAAGATAATCATCACTCCAGGTCACAGTGCTGCAGGAGGCTGAGCTGGGCTTATTCCAACCTAGGGGTGACACTTGAAAGGATTTTTATGTAACTAGAAGCAAGCCATCAAGGTGGTTAAACAAACCATGATGTATTTAGATAGTAAGTACACTGCAAAAGATTATTTCCTAATGAAAACTGCTATAGATGCTGTAATCCCAATAATTATTTTTTGCAAAGAAAAATACACATATAATTTTTTATACATGGAAAATCACATTTTTGTTTCTTTATTTCTAGTAGTTAATCTCTAGTGGTGGGCTTACAAAGTGATTTTTTTAAAGAAAAAAGATATAAGGACCAAAGAATTTAGAAAACAGTATTGATACCATACAAATTCCCCCCAAAGCAAACACTATTCTAGTATGTGCTGAGAATGTGCCAACTGGCATGTTTAGACTGCTGGACACCTCTTATGACCCTGAACAGTTGGAGGAAATGGTTATGTGTGGTCTGGCGGAGATAGGATTCCTCGGGGGCTGTGACACCTGTCTGCACATACTTGATAGATGCCGGGTCAGTGGATGTCTTGATTTTGTCCTTCATGATAGCTCATTGCCTGTGTCTCAAGGATAGGACCCTCTAGCAGGAAATTAGTGTCCAGAGAGACTTGGGGCCACACTAGGGCCCTCAGCAAGACTCAGCTGTTGGTATGCAACTCTGCCCACCCAAGAGCAGACATGACCACTTCCAGGGGTCTTGTGGAGAGGTCTTCTGTTCTGCATGGGATTTGGGTTTTCTTTCTCTCCTCCTTTTCTCCCTCCCTCCCTCCCTTCTTTCCCCACTCCTGACTTAGCTTGCTTTTGCTAGTCTTTTTAGTCTAGAGCTGAAATCTCTGGACTCTCTCTACAAGGAGGGTAGCATTTTCACCAGGACCTGCATGTGTAAGTGAGCAGGTGGGGTGGGTGAGTGGAGGAAAGTTCAAGTGGCATAGAAAAGAAAGTTCAGCAAACAGAAAAGGTCAGATTTTCTAAAGTGAGCAAGAAGCACTTTTCTCTGTGTTGGAGTTTACATTGAAATGTCCCTCTAAAACTTCAAGTAATCATAGGCAGGACCTTTGGAAAGCAATGCAATTATGGGGCCATTACTGCAGACTTGCTGTTAGTAGGCAGGGCCTGGCCGGAAGAGGCGGGCCACTGTGGTGTGACCCCGGAAGGTGATGTCTTTCAGCCCAGCTCCTCCCTTCCCTCCACTTCCTGTGTACCATGGCGGGAGTAGCTGCTCCTCCATCATGCCCTGGGGCCGTGCTGTCCTGCCTTGGAGCTGACTCTCAATGGACTGAAATAAACCTCTGCTCCCTTAAACTGTGAGTATCAGGAACAGTGTGTCAGGGATGAGAAAGCGACTAAGTGAGAAGGTCACAGCTGGTGACTCCCGGTCGGGGGCTCTGAGCCTACATTGCAAGATACATCATTCTTTTAAAAGCATTGCTGTTCCCCAGAGCAGGAAGCCTATGGGAGGACAGGTACAGGGCAGACTTTGTGATAGGATGAAGGTGACATTTCACATCCATGTGGAAAAATGGAACATTTGATAAACAACATGGAGGCAATGGGACTGCTCTCTGGAAAAAAATAAGAGTCCAACTGCACATTTTAAAAGCCAAATGCACTCCACAGAGAGCAAATACTTAAATGTAAAAAAAAAGAAAGCCATAAAAATACTCAAACAAAATAGTGATTTTTTCATTTCAAAGTGAGGAATATTTTCCTATGTATACATGTAACATACAAAAGTAAAAAGGGAAAGCTTGATGAAAATAACTACATTAAAAAAAATCAAGTTCATAAGCAGGGCATAGTGGCACACACCAGTAATACAAACCCTCAGGAGGCTGAGGCAGGAGGATTGCTGCAAGTTCAAGGCCAGCCTGAACTAGATAGTGAGACCCTGAGTCAAAACAAAAATAAAAATAAACAAACAGAAACAAAATCCAGTTTGCCTACATGGCCACATGTGCCGTAAGCAAACACAAAATTGGAAGAAAAAAAATCTATCTTAAATTGGTATCTCAGACAAGGTACAAATATCCTTAATGTAAAATATCCAGGGGTTATCTCATCACAGCCCTTAAGCATTTGAAGAGATGGCCAATGTCATTCAATAGAAGAGACATGCATTTGAAATCTATGTTAAGGTACCATTTTTAATGTCACAAGCTGTGGAGGATGGATTGGCAATATCTATCAAAACTGCAAACACACTTACTGCTCTGCTTGGGAATTCAGCTGCTGTGAATTCACCTACAGACAGTCGCATGCAGGTGTGAGCCGTGTGCACCCAGAAGGCTATTTAGTCCGCATTGCTTGTATTCACCAAAGACTAAACACAACCCAAATGTCTAACAGTCTGCAACTGGCTAAATAAACAGTGGGGCGGTGTGCTGCCCTTTGTGTAACAAAACCAAGTGCCCCAGCTGTGTGTGCTGAGAACAATCCTGTAAGATCCCAAGGAATCAGAGAGGAGTGATTGCTTCTAGGAAGGAGACAGGATTCCTGGGGAACAGAGGCAGGAGGTAGAAGAGACGTTATCTGCACACTGGTTTGCATCTTTTACTTTTGGGATGGTGCAAAGATTATCTATTAAAAATACATTTAAAAATACAACACCTAAAACTTGTGTCCTTCACTCTTCCCAGGGACAGCCACATACAGCAGGCTGGTGGGTGGCTGAGTACCCAGTCAGATGCCATCGACTTTGTCTTCTGGCCAGATACGTTTCTTGGCCAGAGTCCAAGGGGTGGGGACAATGGAGGAGGTCCTGCTAGGCCTCAGCTGTCCTTGATGTGGGGCCATGTCTGCCTGCATGGGGAGCACCGCCTCACATCTGGGGCAAGCTCTGAGGGCTTCATTTAGCCGTGTTCAGAAGTACACGCCGCTAATACATGGAGTAGCTTCTCCAGATCCTCTTGGGGAGAGACAGAGAGAAGCTGGTGTGAAATTTTAAATAACCAAAGCATTACGGTTGCTGGCCAGGCTCAGGAATTCAGAGGTGTTAATTGATGGTGAAGGCGTTTATGACTGGGGACCTTTTCACAACTCCTGGTCACCTCATTTTACGTCTCCTCAATGCAGGTTTAAATAAAACCTCACAATTTGCCCTTATTTCCCCCATCCCAATTAAAAATAAACAGGTGCCAGGACCGGGGGTGGGGTGAGCCCACTGGGGCCCCCGAGGGTCTATGAGAGACACAAGTGCACTGTGCCTTTGTGTCTGTCAGTGTCACCGCACTCCAGCTTCTGGCCTGAGCCTGCCTTTTGGATCAGCAAACAGCTGTGGGTGACTGCCTTGCGCCAAGCCCCCAGTGGGCCGGACTTGGCGCTCCTGCTCCGGATCCTCCACCAGAGGCCCACGGTGGAGAACAGACTCGTTTCTGGCTTTGCAGAGGGGTTGGCCAGGCCAGCTCCCAGCTGTCACTCTGAGGAGGTGGCAGCTTGGCTCTTGGACCTGGCCTGCTGCCTGGAGATATTACCAGTGAGTTCCCCTTGTCCCTGGGCACAGGCTATGGGCTCCTGGCCCCTCTGCACTGGAACTAGCAGATCACTGTCTGCATGTCCGCTCTTGGTGTTTCTTGAGGTCCTGACACAAACAGGGTGGCCAGGAGGTCTGAGCAGAGGGCTGGCCTCTCCTGCAGAGACCTGATAGCCACGTGGACAGCTATGGTCAGCAGACTTTTTGAAGATAGCTCATCTTTAACTAACAAATGCTGAGTGAGAGACCCAAAACAATGCCTACGTGTCCATTTGTGTGCTGGGTTTTGTGTGTGCATGAAGGCATACGAGTGTGAGCACATGTGGGTGAGTTTGCACACGCACATCTGGTACCCACGAGCACCAGGCAAACAAGAGCGCCCTCTACAGCTGCCCACATCCTCTACAGGCCTGCTTAGAACCCTGTTCTGGAATTAGTCCATTCCTCTGACTCCTGGACAAGGAAAAGTGGGGAGCAAGCAGCTTCTGTTATGCAAGACCAAGCCCCCGGTGTGCAGAGTGGAAGCAGGCTGGTTCCGCTGGTGGAGACACTGTCTGGCCAGAGTTGGGTGTTCCAGCTAGGGGGCATTTGCTTTGTGCCGTCTCCTTTGGCGCAGAGGGAAGGGATTCTGTTGGGCAGGGCTGAGCAGGAAGAGCAGCTTGCAGTATTCCTGGTTAAGCACAGATGTGGGGGTGCTTCGTGAAAGGAAGAAGAGAGAGGGAATGCACTGGGGTTAAGGGGGACTGGAGGAAGCCCTCCGTAATGTATGGAAAGTAAAAACACAGAACACTTGCCTCGAACAATTGCTTCTTTCCTGGAGGCTAAATTTATGGGCAGGTAGCCAAAAGCCACATTAGGATGAGAAATGTAATCTGTTTATAATAAGTTTGCAAACTGCCCCTTATTGGCGCCGTGCGTGCACAGGGCACCATGGCCCGGGAAGATGCTGCCCCTGGCCTGTCTGGGGCCAGCAGGTCACTGTTTGTGAAGCCCAGTCCTCCTTTCACCTTTCTCAATCATGCACTTCCCTCTGGGCCAGATAAACAGGTTCCCAGAGATGACAGCTGGAGTGGCCAAGAGCCAAGGGAAGCTGCCTCTCCCTCCCTAGTTGGAGCCACTGCCACTACTGTAGCAAAGACTAAGAGTGAGCTCTGCAGGTTGGACGGGCCTCACAGGTCACTCAGCACTGGCTATGCAGGAAGCCAGGTCCCTGCAAATACCCTCCTGTGGGTTCTGGGTTCTTTGAGTCACCCCATTCCTGGGGAAGGCAGTAGACAGGACTGCTCTGGGGTGTCCCTGCTTCATAAGGCATGGTTGTCCTTCCACTGGGGTGAACTTTCTGTCATGGAACCTCCCACTTTCCAGAACAAAACGGCAGCCAGCACTTACTAAGCATATATTGTGAACCTGGCATTGTCTCATTGTACCCACCACAACCCAAGGGAGAGACCACTATTAATCATTTTACAGATGTGGAAGTGGAAGTGTAGAAGGTTCTGGCAACTTGCCCGAACTCCCAGAATTCATTGTGGTGTCTGGTTTTAAATGCAGGGTTTTCCAATTCTAGAATCTAAGGCCCTTCCTTCATACCCCACAGTTCTTTGTGTCTCATGGAGGCCCAGAGCCGGACATCCCAGAACCGGTAAGGGCCCATTCCCACCCCTTTTTTCTTCTACAGAATATCTTTATTCTGAAACCCTCCTTTTGACCTCTGCAAACTCTGACCCACAAAGGATACTCCTTGCCTGTGTTCGGAATTGAGCGAATGATAAGCATGGTGAAGAAAGACAAGATAATCAGGATGATGCAGACCCAGCTCAGCATTCTACGTGCACTGCTCACCAACCTGGGGCAAATTACTCAACTCTTCTAAGTCTCTAGTGCCCCTCTGCTAAAATGGGAACTACAAACTGTGTAAGAACTAAATGAGAATAACACCTATGAGCTTCCAGGCATTGTTTGCAGCTGTCAGACAGCTCTGCTGAACACGTGGTGACATCGGAACCTGTGTTACGTCTCCTAGGACATGTCACACCACCAAGAGTTCACTCCTTCCCTAACTTCTGACTGTGAGACTCCCCAGCATCAGGAGAGGATGTGCTCAAAGGTCCACCAACCACAAACCCTGGGAAACCATCTTCTGGAGGGAGCTCTCTGACTCTGCTCTGCTTCCTGTGGGGGGGGGCACCTGAAGAGGGGGAGAGTTGGCCTGAGCCGGGAGGTGCAAGGATGTGACAGGACTGAAGGAGGAACAGTGCACACCCAGAGCTGGGTCCAAGGCCCAGCCACAGAGAACTCGCCACAGTCTCAGCCAGTCGCTCCCTCTCTGAGTGTTAGGTCTGCCCTATCTTCCGTGGGTGACTTGGAAGCCACCTCGGGAGCACATTTGTCAGCTTCTGGCCAGATTCTTTAAGGACCATTACCTATGCCTGAAGGGAAGAGTTTCCACCCCTTAAAATGACTATTAATGGCCCTTCAAAGTTGCTTTTTAGTTCCAGGTATGGCCCTTCAGAGGAGCTTAGAAAGAACCTATTAAAAAAATCACCAGGTCATTCTGATCTACCCCTTTTAGGTGGCCTGGAGTAAACTCTGCTCATTATAATACTAAATTCACCCCAAGGCATTTTGGGCCCCCATTTTTTGAACATTCAATGTGTGAAGAAGCACGACTTTGAATTGAGCATGCTCAGGAACATGCCATCTCTACATATCAGGAGGTAAAGTCTTTCCTGTAAGAATATGTGCAAATTTTCCCAATAAATGCCTCGTGCTTTCTTCTTTCAGGAGACACTGCTTTGGGAATTATCCCCTGCACTGTCCTTACTTATGGTAATAATAAAATTTTCTTTACCCCTTTTCTCCTGCTCGAGCATGTTGGCACTGAGTTCAGCTGCATATTGATTCCCAGGAGTGAGGAAGCTTTAAAGATCTAAACTGAAGTCAGGAGTAATGGTGCATGCCTATAATTCCAGCACTCTGAGAGGCTGGGGCAGGAGAATTACAAATTCATGTTCAGCCTAGGAAACTTAGCAAGAATTTGCCTCAAAATAAAAAATGAAAAGGGCCAGGGGTATGGCTCAATGCAAAGGCCCTGGGCTCAATCTCCAGCACTTCAGTTGTGTTGCGGTAGCTGCCTCCACATCTCCAGACAGATCTGAAATGTGAAAGAGGACTTCCAGAACAGCTCCCACACATGGTGAGAAGGTTGGGATAAGTGCGTTTGAAGCAAGGGGTGGGTGTTTTTAGGGAGACTCATGGCAATTTGTCTTTTACTGTACTTTTAAAATTTAAACATTCACTGTGTATTTTGACCACCCCCTTTTACTTTGAAATGCATCCAGAAAGTGAGACAAGGACTTTTACTTCCCAAAAGTTGGAGTAAATATACTTGACCCATTCCTCCTGATAGGCACCACTGAAAAGTCTATTACACAGAAAACACACACACACACACACACACACAAGACTCTGAAAGGAGAGGAGAAGCCAGACAGACTGGGGACCTTCAGACCAAAGAACAGCGTGGCGGTGAGCGACCCGGCTCCCTCTTTTCATCCCTCCCCTTTTCCTCTTCTTTCTTCTCCTTCTCCCCTAACCCCTTCCTGCTTCACCTTCTCTTCCTCCTCCTCCTTCTGCTTCTTCGTCTCTGGGTCTTCACCCTGATCTACATCCCCAGCCTTTTTATTCTTCATTTTGAGACAAGGTCTGGCTAAGTTGCCCGGGCTAGGCTTAAACTTGCAATCCTCCCGCCTCAGCTTCCCAAAATGCTGGGATTACAGATATGCAACATCCATGCCTTGACCCTTGACTTCTTTTTCTCTCCTGTGTCCCAAGCATGAGCTAAAGACACTGAGAAATCAGATTCCAAACAGGAGGAGACCAAAAGAACCCCAACCAAAGCCTGCTTTCTCTGGTCAAAGAACCTAGAAAGCAAGAGCCTAGAGAGAGAGAGAAAAATTTTGGGCAATAACTGTTCCACCCCAGCCAAACACCACAGAAAACACGGCAGCACATCCTGTCGGCAGAGGCCAGGCACACAGTCTATTCTTCATTCTTTCTGGGCTATGAGAGGCAACCTACCAGTCCACCACTCCAGACCCTCACCAGGTGCTAGTCCACAGTGCCAAGTAGAGACCTGAGAGTTCATCCTGGCCAGGTGGTAGCAGACTCCTCCATGGGTCAGATCCCTTACCCCCACCAAGCAGTGAGGAAGAGATGGCTGCCTCAAGGTCAGCAGAAGCTGCATGGGGATTCTGGACTTCTACCCCTCCCTGGCAAGAAGGAGACAGGACCTCCCCCCTCAATTCCCATCGCTAGAACAGTGTCAGAAAAGAAAATCAAAAAGAAGATTATAATAAGATCCACAGTCTCTTAACATACACCTCCAAATGTCAAGATTTCAACAGAAAATCACTCATCATACCAGAAACCAGAAGATCTCAAACTGAATGAAAAAAAAAAAAGATAGTAAATTCTAACATCAAAGAGAGATTTTGACATTGTCTGACAAGTGTTTTCAAGTAACTATCATAGAAGTGCTTCAAAGAGCAAGGGCAAGACCCTGTTTCAAAATGAAAGACAGAAAGGGCTGGGATGTAGCTCGATGTGAAGGCCCTGGGCTCAGTGCCTAGTACCCTCCCCCAGGAAGGAGAAGGCACAGCACTCTTCAAACAAATGAAGATAGGAAAGAAAGAGAAAATGGGACTCAACACTGAAAACGACAGTGACCAAAATTAAAACATAAACCCTCCACACAGATGCTCTGTGGCAGAAAAGCAGGGACTCAGGGAACAATCTGTGAATTGGGCAACAGGACAATAGGGAACATCCACTCTGAACAGCAGAGAGAAGACGGACTGAGAACGAGCCAAAAGAGCAACGACAGAAAGATTAAAAGCCTCAAGGACCCATGGCATTAGGATTCTGGATGGGGAGGAAAAGGAGACGGGAATGAAAAATACTCAAAGAATACTGCCTTAAGTTTTTCTACATTTGGTAGAAGACATTACCATAGAGATTTAAGAAACAGACAAAACCCTCAGCATAATATCAAGAAATCCACAGTAATACACATCATAGTCTAACTTCTACAGGCAAACCAAATCCTGTATGAAGAAAGAAATGATAACTTATGACTAGGGAGGGAAGAAAATCCAGCAAAATTCCATTATGATCCATGGAAGCTAGAAGACTTTCACATGTCAAGAGGGGAGAACTGCCCACCCAGAAGTCTTTATCCAGCTGGGGGGTCTTTTCACATGAAATATCCTTCAGGAATGGAGGAGAAATCAAGACTTTGCAGAAGAAGAGAAATTAGTGTCTGTCAGCAGCAGCACCTCCGCAAAGGAACTGCTAAAAGAGTTTTCT
Source organism: Dinomys branickii (assembly GCA_004027595.1). Taxonomy (NCBI): domain Eukaryota; kingdom Metazoa; phylum Chordata; class Mammalia; order Rodentia; family Dinomyidae; genus Dinomys; species Dinomys branickii. The sequence goes on along the minus strand of PVLD010002578.1, from coordinate 47,465 downwards.
AAACAAAAAGGGAAAACTAAAAAGAAATATTACAACATCAGTAAGAAACAAAAACCACAGTAAATGAAAATATTGATAAGTACAATAGACATTTCTTCTCCCATCCAGTTTTTCAAATTCTGCTGACCACTGAAGCAAAAATTAAACCAAGTACCTAATGTGATCCTAAATAAATCCAGAGGAAATATTTGAGCAATTATATTTTAAATAGGGAGGATAATGAATAAAAAGAGAGGTAAGTGTTCTGTGTTTCACCCAAATTTGTAAAATGACAGCACCAGTAAGCTAAGGGAAGTCTCAGTGGATGGGAATACACTTTGATGAAGTCTAACAAACATTCCTGGAATAAAGTCTCAGCAGACTAAAAGTAGATGGGAACTCCTGCAACCCTGTAAGGACCGTTTACAAATGCATCATCCTTAAGGCGAAAGAAACAAATGTTTTCCTTCTAGAGACAAAGCCTTGACTAATTCTAGTCAAGCTAGTGTTGAAAGCACTGTCCAGGGCAATGTGCGAGGAAAGAAACGAGAGATACAGAATGAGCGCATGGAAGTAAAGCTGTCTTTAGGTGAAGGCGCCACGAGACTCTCTGCAGAAAACTCTACGGAAACAGAAAGCTACTAAAACTCAAGAGAAGTCTCTTCAGCAAAGATACAGAGGCGCTGAGGGGTACAGCTCAGTCTCTGAGCAATTCCCCAGCAAGCACAAGGCTCTGGTTTACATCCTCAGCACTGAGAAGAGGAAAAAAAAACAAAACAGGGCACAGACTAATGTACAAAACTCAACTATGTTTCTGTAGACTTGGAATGTACAACTACAAATTAAAAATTTTGCTGCTGTTTACAATAACATCTAAAATATAAACTATTTTGGGTAAACGTGATGAAAGATGGATAAAATATGTATTGAATATTACAAATATAATTGCCAAGAGAAAAATTTAAAAACCTGAATGTATATGGATATATGTTCAGAGAGAGAGAGAAATATACTATGTTCATGGATCAAAAGACTCAATTTTTAAGTTAAGTTTATTGGCACTGTTTAGATACATGTAATGATAACATTCATCATAGAGAAGTTGTATCTGTACATGATGTATGCTGATTCCTTTTCCCCCATTCTCTTCTCCCTTCATCCCCTTTTCCCCTCCTTATTTACAAAGCTTTGTTTCCATTTTATCCTTGTTTTCTCATTTTTTCTTTTCCCTTCCTTCCTTCCCCCTTCTCCCCTCACTAGTTCCCCTTTCCTCCTGAACAGTTTTCAATATTTTTAATATATAAATTTTCACCAAATTGTTCTTAAACTGTTTTTATTTCATTTTTGAACAGGACTCTTGGTATGTTGCCCAGGCTTGCTTTGCACTCCTGGGTTCAAACAATCCTCTTGCTTCCACCTTCCCAATATCTGAGCCTATAGGTTTGCCCTACTGCACCTGGTTCAGTCTTAAACTAATCTAAGGGGTAAATTCTCCCCAAATCAATTATGAATTCTAAACAATTCTGATCAAAATCTCAGCAAGGTTTTGTTTTGTTTTGTTGCAGAAATTGACAAGCTGATTCTGAAACCCATACGGAAATGGAAAGGACTTAGAGCAAAACAGCAGTGAGAAGACTAACTTGTTTGATTTTGAGACTTAGTATAAAGCTACAGTTATCAGGATGCTGGAGCCTTTTGCTACTAGCACAGCTTATATCACACAACAAAACTAACAATTCCTTTCTTGTCCCCAGTGGGGCTCATGAAATCAAGAGATGGGCTCACATATCCTCTCCTTAAAGATAGCCCTGCCACAGAGACTTCCTTTCCTTATAAATAAAGGAAAACTCACTTTATTTTATTTATTTATTTATTTTTTTTGCGGTACTGGGGATTGAACTCAGGACCCTGTGCTTGCTAGGCAAGCACTTATTCCACTGAGCTATATCCCCAGCCCAGGAAAACTCACTTTAGAGGATGCCCAGGGGCAATATAAGAATCTTTGCCACTTCTGCCTGGGTCTCCTGACAACATTTGTTCTGGAAAAACCCATTCCAGGGTAAGCTGCCACTAAAAAGTCCAACTTCCCTGAAAATCTTACTGTGTGAGGAAGTCCTGAATTATCCTGATAGGCGATAGGAAGGATCTGATGTCCAATCCTCTTCCAGATGTTACAGCAGAGGTGCTACAAATGAAAATGAAATCATCCTGGGCCTTCAGCCTAGCTGACTTTCTAAATGTTCCAGCTACCTAACTCCATTATTTTCTTTTCTTGAGACAGGGTCTCACCGTGTAGTTCAGGCTGGCCTTGAACTCACTGTGCAGCCCACGCTGACCTCAAACTCATGACCTCAGCCTCTCCAGTACTGGGATTATAGGCATGTGCCGCCGCATCCAGCCACTCAACTCTAAATGCATGAGAGACCCCAAGTAAGAATTGCCCAGGTGAGGCCAGCCCACCCTGAATAACGTGAGAGATGGTAACAAATCGCCATCTCATGCAACACACAGAGTCAAGACAGGGGAACAAAGAGAATCACGAGTCCAAGTATAGATGAAAAGGCATGTAGTAAAGAAGTGTCTTTTCAGCAAATGCTGAGTGAGAGATTGAATACACTCATGCAAAAAAGAGCAAACTTCGATCCACACCTAACACCATCTGCTAAAATTACCACAGACTGGACCCTCACAGCATGAAATGTCTATAGCTTCCAGGAGAAAATAAGAGAATGCCATTGTGCTCTTGAGTTTGGCAAAGATTTCTTATACTAAGCCTAATCAATAACAGAAAGCATTGCTAAACTGGACTTCTTCAAAACTGAAAACAGAAGACATTTTTTAAATGGAAGGAGAAGCTGCAGAGCGGGAGAATATACTTACAAATCATGTATCTAACAAGGGATTTGTATTCAGAATACATAAAGAACTTCTCAAGCTCAATAATAACAAATCAAACAACCTAATTTAAAAATGGGCGACATTTTTTAACTTTTGAGTTTTATTGTGGAACTTCAGGGTTTGGTTTTATTTTCTGTTGTCCTTTATATCAAATCTCTTCCATGGAAGAGGCTACTCCACACAAACTAAAGCACTGCACATGACTGTCGCTGGAAACTGATTTTCTACACTGGCTCTGAGTGGACAGGATAGAAGTTGATGGGAGTTTCTAAGACCATCTCCAGCTGCTGTGTGACATACACACCATTCAGGCCAAGAGTGAAGTGCTTCTCAGATGGGCTCAGGTATGGGACAAACAGGACTCTGAACTGCCCCAGCTGGTCCTGGCCAAAATACTGAAGCAAAGTTTTCCACAGGGAAGATGCCCGAGTGACAGGTGAGGATATAAAACTGTACAGGTCATGCTTGGTCAGTGGGTGCGCACATTAAAATCACAATGAGATACCGGCATGTACCACTTGATCTCAATAAAAAGGCCCAGTCATAGTAATCAGTGGAGCTCTCCTATATGCAGGTTTCAGAAATGGTGGTTGTTCACCAAGTCTTCTGAAACCCCACGGAAGGAATCACTGTCTTAATTTATCCCCGCTCAGCCTTCCTCTTCACAGCCAGTCTTCCAGGATCTCATAAGGCCACCTCCAGCTGCAGGGAGCTTTGCGCTTCGTTTCGAGCCATCTGGGTGGGTCCAGGGCAGAAACAATCTTCCTGGTGCATTCTTGGAGGCCCCTGGTCCGTTATATGCTCAGTACTCCAGCCTTCTTTGCTGGACAAAGAAAGACCTAAAGGCAAGGGGCATCTGGACTCTCAGCAGTCCACTCTAGAGGAGTTTCAGAGGACTGAACAGGTTCCGTGCGTTTCCGCGCGTGAGTGTGCGCGTTTTCCTCGTCTCTGCTTAGAAGCAGCAGCCGGGTTGAGACCAGGAAGGTTCTGGTGAAGCTCATGAAGGCAAAGCACGGAGCCAGGAACCCTGTGGTTTTGTCTTTGGAAGCAAGGAAACTAGCTTTGGAACATGTCCCGTGGGGCCTCGGAGGGGAGGAAACTCTAGGAAGAAGAACTATACTCTGCCTCTGAGCGCGGCTTGTACACTGCGGAGAGGAAGCAATTCACCCACATCCAGCCTGTGAGCCCCAGCGCAGCCGGGGCTGTGCGCTCCCGTTCGGGCGCGCTGGACCGGGGGTTTTCACTGCTGGGTTCCACCCTGCACCTGCCTCCTCCTCCGGCTTCTCTCCCTCCGCGGCTGAGCGGAGGTGGGCAGCCCTGGGCTCAGGGAGGAGCGATGGCGAGCGGGCGGGGGCCGGGACGGGGCGCCGCGCTGCCGGGGCCAGGTGCGCACAGCCTCCTCGCGGTGAGGTTGAGCTGCTGCGAGCGCCCGAGCCAGCCCCGACCACTGACAAAGCCAGGCTGCCGGCCCAGCTTTGCTTTGGAACGGAAAAGGCGGCCTTTTACCTTTCCTCAAACAATTCGGGGACCTCTCCTAAAACAACTGGAGCAGCTGATAGACGGGGGTTTTCAGTCACTCCGAAAGACCAGGGAGCTCTTCCTGGAGCCAAAATCAATCGGCGCAGGAAACACACGCCGATTTCTTTTTCCTTGAAACCCATAGCTGGATTCTAAGCTGAGCTGTGACCTTAACAGTCCCCAGCCTGGGGCGCGCCTGCAGAGCTGAGTGTTTGCCGCGATCCCAGCTGGCCAGCTGCGCGGCTCTGCAGCCTCAGAGCGCGCGCAGCTTTGCGGACTGTGATGCAACTCCAGCGGCGAGTTAACGAAGAAGCTTCCAGAGCCACAGAAGACGCTCTCGTTCCTTCTCACATTTTTCTTCTTTTAACCCTCAAAAGATTCAGATGGCGTTTGGAGAAAGAGGATCTATCGAAGATCATAAGTGTAGCAATTTTCTAATCAAAGTAAACATCAGATTGTTTTCAACCCTGTAGCAAATTAATGGCAGAATGTATTTGGTTTCTTTTGCGAAGATCCATGGTTCGGGTATGAACTGAAATGTAGCCTGTTTAGAGTGCGTAGTTATTTCTGTGAAAGCTCACCAGAAGCGTTTCCTGACCTGTTCTGTGTACTAACTGCTTGGCAGGGGCGGGGAGGTGGATTCTCCAGGCAGAGTTCTCTGCGCTGCTGCTTGGAGCTGGGCCCCTCTGCTGTGTCCCTAGAGGCCAACACAGACCCTCAGTCCTGGAGACAGATCCTCAAACGAATGCCCTGGGGACCCTGTGCTCTTAAGGAAGCAGTGGGGCAATAGTGCTTGTCTTACCAGCCTGGCCGTCACCTTGGAAAAATCTGGTCCATTAAGGATAGGAAGGGTGTGGAGACGGCAGACCTCCGAGGTCCTTTCCTGTCCTGCTCCCCACGTTGCTTGTCTGTGAAATAAAGAAGAAGGCACAACCTTATGAGTTAACATTTCAGTTATTTTAATTTTCAGACGTTTGAGTACCCATGATAAAATATTAGCACTTGTTTCCGGACTGTGGATATTTAAGTATTTGTGATCCCATCCTCTGCACGTTTCTGTTGATCCTCTGAGCTTTTCTGTATTTTTCCAACTTCATCCAAAAAGAAGAGAAAAAGGAAAGGAGTTGTGTGAAACCGGGTCCTCCTCTCTTAACTTTGATGCTGGATACAGGGAAATGCTCAGGAAACCCAGTGCCTAAAAGAATGAGAGGTGTTACTACTACACATTACATTTCTGTTCCCTGTGCTTCTCTAGGAATTCACTAAAATCCAGCATGGAGTTCACTCTCCTCCCCCTTTGTCTAAGGCAGCTGTTTGCTGACCAGCCTGTTCGGTTTGCTGGTAGAATAGGAGTTTTCCAGCTGGCAGCAAGTGAAACTAGCACGATAGCAACATAAGGTTTTGATTCAATCTCATCCCTCGTCCCCAACAGTCTCAGCCAGCATCAAACAGAAACATCCACCTGTAGGAAGAGACACTGCTCTTTGCAGTCATTAAATAGTTGCCTTGTACAGTAAAATCCCAAATGTTCTCGGGCTTCACAAAAACACATTGCTACAGAAAACCCACACTGATATTTCCACTCCTCTTAACTTGAAAACAGCCAAACTAAATTAAGTAACAACAACGACAAAAAGTTGTTTCCCACACCGTTTGCCCCGCTCTTACCGATAGTTTTCAGCCTGAACCAATTTTCATGCTTGAGTTACTAACTTATGAAAATAGGCACAAAAGGGGAAAAATGTGAACAAATCCTCTGCTACATTATTAGTCATTGCCACAGCTGAATGCGTTCCGGCACAAGGCGTGTTATTCTGCCTGCCAGTATCTTCGTTTTGAACAAAATGCAGCTCGCTAATGGGTTCTGCCTCATATACTTTTCTGTAACCATTACATTGCCATTCTTTGTCATTTATCCTGTATTTCATGAGGGGTATGTGCATTAGGCATAAACACACACACACACACACACACACACACACACACACACACACACACAATCTTTTCAGTCCCCTTTCACTGGTGGCTGAAAAGAAAGGTCACAATGCTGTAGTAGTGGAAAGCACCATTGAATTGATAATGATATTTAGGACTCACAGTGGTGAGTGAATGGGGACAGATCATGAAAACCTAACAAATTGAGGGCAGCCAATCAAGGGCACCCAGAGAAGTGGAGAAGATGAAGATGGGCTGGTCAGTTTCCCCCATCCTACCTTGGTCTCTTTATGTGGGAAGCGTGGTGCTGGACCAGAATCTGCCCAGGCCCATCAGAGATGCCCGGCTTACTTGCAGAGTGGGTTCAGGTTTCCTGATAAGCGCCCAGCTTCTGGGCTGTCATCCCCTTTTCAGCAGTTTCTGCCTTGTGCTCAGAAGTGCTGCCCCAGGACCAGTATAAGCCAAGTGAGTTAAAAAAAAAAAAAAAAAGACTTTGAGTCCATTCGATTTTTTTTTTTGCTTCTGTGAACTACAGAGCTGGTTGTGGAAACTAAGACCCATGGATGTTTGCTTTTGAAAACTATACAACAAAATGAGCAAACCAGAAAATTAGGCAGAAGAAACAGGGAAGAGATACAAAAAGCTTGAAGACAGTCAAGGTTTTCATAAACCAGGTATGAATCACCAGAGCAGGCTCCTGAACAGATCAGAGTTCAACAGGTACCAGGGCAGAGAAGCCCTTGGCGTCTTCCTCCTTCCCGGGTAGGTTAACTTCATTCTCCAACAGACTCTTGCCGGGCCAGGAGGCAGCAATCGCACACCAAATGTGTTCTTTGATCCTCTCTGAAGTGTTAATAATTGGTTTTGTTCTTTCCTCCTCATTATGACAAGTGTGGTTCCTTTCTGTGCTAGGAAGCTGCCTGCTCAGCTGAACCCAAACATTCTCAAGCGATCCTCTCCTGCCAGGGAAGAGCCAGGCCGAAGAGCCCCGAACCAGCTTCTGACCCTGCCTTGGGAACCACACCTTCAGGGCCCACCTAACAGGAAAACCCAAAGTGCCCGCAGTAATTCTCCACTCTGATGTCCTGCTAGACACTGAGCAACACAGACGAGTCATGTTCCCCTCATGCTGTGGCCTTTGGGGGCCACCAGTCTGGACAGAACACAGGAAGACAGAACCCCCAAAAGATCTGGAATCTGGCAACTGTGAATCCTAACCTCACCCCCATCCCCCTTTTACAAATGACCAACTGGAGCAAAGTAGTTGCGACTCAGGGTCTCATTGTGGGTGGTGCCCTAACAGCATGTGGAGCAGCGGTGCTTCCTTCAGCGGGCTCTGTCCCCCACTGGCCATGGCACCCCCTCCCAAGCTGTCTTTCCTCCCTCCTGGTGCCAGCGCAAAGCCAGGAGGACAGAGTCCTACAGAGCAGAGGACACCTGAGCCGTGTCACGTACCCAGATGCCACAGTGTGCAACCAGTGCCTCTCCCTCCACGCTGGCCACAGGGAAATGGATGGTAACCTGTGGGATAGGGCGCTCTGCACCTCAGTCGTGCTGACAAGTGAGGATACAATCGCAGAACAAACCTTGCTCCACCGTTCTGCTTCTGCCCTGACATCCGGGACACAACACCAAGACAAACAGCCCTGGTAGAAAATGGACAAAGACCTGAAATGCAAACCCGAGCAAACATGGCCCCCTTCCCTCACGGCCTCACAGGTATGAGCTCCACATCTTGCTAAGTGTGCACATCTTGCCCAGTCCCCTCTTCACCCCTGAAGTGGGCGTCATGATCAGTGCCCTCCCTGGGTTTCTTGTTAGCCATTTAAGTGCACAGCTCAGGAATGTTGAACAGCCACAGTGCTGGGGAGCCAACCTCTAGCACTATTTTCTGTATGCAAAATTCAAACTCTGCCCATTAAGCAATAACTCCCCACTCTCCTCCTGGCAACCGCCATCCCACTGTCTGTCTACAGTTTTGGCCACCCTAAGCCAGTCAGGTAATCGGCTCACAGCACCTGTCCTTTGGGGACCAGCTTTTTTCCGCTTAGCGTAACATCTTCCAGGCTCATCCAGGCTGTAGCATGCATCAGGGTCCCTCCTTGTTAGGGCTGAATAATATTCCATTATTCGTGTACGCCAGCTTTTCTTGTCCATTTGTCTTTCTGTGAACACCTGGGATGCTTCCACCTTTTGGTGACTGAAAATGATGCTAGGAGTACAACCATGCAAGCCTCTCTGCAAGGTCCTGCTGTCAGTTCTTTTGGGGACATGCAGGACTAGGCTTGGCAGGTCACATGAAAAGGCTATTTTTAATTTTTTGAGGAACCACCCTACTGTTTTCCCACAATGACTGTGCCAATGTATTTTACATTTCCACTGACACCGCACAAGTGTTCTCCACCCCCCCCAACACTTCCTAGTCTCTGTTTTTTGATATCACCAAAGGGTATAAAGTGATATTTCCTTGTGGTTTTTATTTGCATTTCCTGAGTTACTGAGGATGCTGAGCAGCTTTGGCTGCTGCGTGTCCTCTTTGAAGAAACATCTATGCAGGACCTTTACCCACTTTCTAACAAGGTAGTTGGTTTTGTTGCTGTTGACTTCAGAGTTCTTTATCCCTTCTTTCTCCCCCTTTTTTCTGGCCATTTATAGAGCCAAAGGGTCAAAGAGATAGATAGGCCAACTATGTTGGTAAACAACTATAATCCCAGCACTCTGGGAGGCTGAGGCAGGAGAACTGCAAGTTTGAGCCCAGACTGGGCAACTTGGTGAGACACCCCCGCCCCATCTCAACAGAAGAAATTTAAAAAGGTCTGGGGATATAGCTCAGTGTGAAGACTCCGGATTAAATCTCTAATACTCTCCCTTCCTTCCCCCAAAAGGGATGGACAGACAGCTGCTCAAGCCTTCAGCCGGGGCTGTTGATTTCTGCCGGAGCAGGGAAAAGCTGGCCGTGGCACAGGCGGCGGGCACACTGGGGGCTCATAGCCTCGCTCGGCACAGTTGTTTGAAAGCCGGTGGGAAACGCGGGTTGCAGTGACCCCAGGGCGTGTAACAGCCACTTGAATGATGGCCCCACTTTCTTGTTCTTTCCCCTCTCCAAGGAAGGGGAGAAAGCAAAAGCTGTGGATGGAAAAATACATTTAAACGGATCAGTGCCAGGGGACTGCGTGCACATCTGTTCTTAACAGGTTTCAGCTGAAACTACTGAAAATATACCTAGATCTGTTTATGTGGAACTGGTTAACTATGATAAGATTACAACTTGGAGAGTAGCTATGGATTTAGTTGTGGAAAAAAAAAAAAGTCCATCTACACACAGTCTCTGTACATACGTCTAACATTTTACCGCAGATGTGTTGAGGGAGTCGGATTTGCTGTGAACTTAAAAGATCTGTATTGTGGCAGAGTAGTATAAACAAATTCAAGGTGTCCCTGAAGCCTTTGTGTAGCACATCACTCCTGCTTCACCTCTGGTCTGGGCCCAGGCCTTGGTCACCAGACAGGAGCCTGGGCCCCCAGCTTCTGAGCAGCTCTGTCCTGCTGTCCAAGAGGAAAACTGTGCTGGCTGCTGGCATTATTGTCACCCCAGAGGGACACCAATGTCCCCTGAGGACAGGCAGATGTGATTTGAGGTGTCTTTATGCAGGCACTGTGCTCTTTCAGGAGTTCTTACTTTGTACATGTAGCCACCCTCTGAGGCCACACTCTCAACCCATTATACAGCTGAGCAAACAGAGGCAGGCCTCCAAGATGGTTTGCTTAGGGCCACTCCGATGCCCTAAGTGCAGAGGAAAAGATTCCTCCCATCCAAATACCTCTCAGGGTAATGTCCTGACTCAAATGCCCACAGGGCCCACCCAGCAGGAATGAAAGGACCAAGGGACAATCCTGGGCAGCTGATACCGGCTTTGACAGATGGGGAAACACAGATCTTTTGATCTTTGTAAACAGATACAGAAAACTTTAAGATTTTTCCATGAAAGCTCGGGTACTGAAGCCAGATAAAAAGCAGACTCTGCTGTGGCTTGTGATTTCCCACCGGGGTCCTTGGGCATCCCTACACGTGGAAGGAAGGGCTGTATTAGCTTTGCTCCCACCAGATGGGGTCTGACCATCAGGATTTGCCCAGTCCCCACACAGAAGGGCTCTGTCCCAGGCAACAGGTGCTGCAGCTCAGCTTCCCAGTCCTGTCTGCCTACTACGCTGCCCTGGACCCCACGCTTGCTGTCAGGCACACTGTGAAAGGTGCATTCTTCTATAAAAGTTTATGTAATAATTTGTCTCTAAAGAGTGACATCAGTCTAAAAACACCCAGGATACAAAACACACAACCTCCGAAACAGTGAGCCTGAAATTGACAGTTGACAATAGACCCACCCCCCCCCCCACACATACTTCATACCCCGGGGCTCGACTGTGATTGGTGCGCATTTGATTCCTGATGATGGACCCCATGCTGTGAAAATTCACCTATTTTTTTAATAAGCAGCCCACTGGAAAACAATTGTGAATGGCAGTTTCATTACATTGGGAGTTTTAGAACAAAGAGAATACTTGCTCACACTCCATGACCTTGTTTGATGATTCTGAATTTTAATTAAAAATGGTAACATGTTAAACTGATGACAGGGAAGATGCAGCTCTGGGAATCTTTAAAGAAGTTGGAAAGGCAGAATATGGGTGGCGGGCTGTCTCGATGATCTGCTCAGTGTCACTTAACATGGGTCTTCTGTGGGTTTTCATTTGAAATTTTCAGTTTTGAACAAGTGGGGGCCAAATCCAAGCTGTACAGATCTGTGGTGGAAAGGTCCATGGAGCTGAAGGGCGCGGTGAGAAGGAGATGCCTGCTTTCTCTCTGGGGACCGCAAATACCATCTTGGCAAAGGGCCGGCGGTGTCTTAAGCTCCCCCGGAAACTGCCCACCCGGAGCTCCTGTCCCAGGCTGCCCTAGAAAACCCTTGAAAGGGTGTTTTTCTGAGCAAAAAACTTGACGCTGCTTCCAGGTGATTCATTTAGGCAGGTCAAGGTCATTTTAGGCCTGATAAATGGGAGCAAACTACTTGGAGACAGCAAATTAAATGGTGCAGGGGCAGGCACTGCTCTAGACATTCAGCTCAGCCCGAGTCTCATTTATTCTAAGGGAATTTTCTTTCGAGATGATGTAGTAATAGAATAGGAAAATCCGAGTGTGGAAATACGTCAATGAGTTAGTTTCAAGAAGGGCTTTCTAAGCAGGTGCATGGGAGCTGTCCCCTCTCTGGGCAGGTCCTAACGTCCAGGAAAGAGCAGCCACTTTGCCCAACTGCAAGCTCTGAGCTCTGGCCAGGGCTGGTGGTGGAAGACCCACATCCACTGGCCCTGGACAAGGAGGAAGTAGCAGGCCTATGTCCCGGGAGCCCAGGCCTTGGAAGCCCATGTTGTGGCAATCGCGATGGACAGCCTCACGCTGGGCAATGAAGGAACTCTAGGGTCCTGGGGCAGGCTCGGCCCTCAGTGGAACAGCTACTTCCACCCTGAGATAGATGCACGGGAGCAGGCTGCAGTAGTAAATCCAAGGCCCTAAAGCTGGGCCAGTCCAGGGCAGAGTCAGTGAGCCATAGCTGGACATCAGGGAGGTCCTTGCTGGGCACAGAGGCGGGGTGAGTTCTGTTCTAGTTGTGATAGGAAGCCACAGTGGGCTTCCAAGTAGGAGAAGGAATGGAAGCTAATTGCTCTGAGGAGTAAGTTTGGGCTGCGGGCTGCATGGAAGATGTGGGCTAGGAGACAACAGCACAGTGCATTTCCCAGGTGGAACCAGCAAAGCATGTGAGGAGCCAGCAGCCCAATCATTCCTTCCGGTCAGAGATGGCCTCGCCCACAGCAGGTCCAGGAAGTAAGGACTGCGCATGCTCCTTTGGCCCCAGGAGCACAGGACACCGGCCTCTGACTTTGCCTCCATGCTGCGCAGATTCCCGAGTGAACTGGGAAGTGGGGCAAGGCTGAGGCGAGTGATGGGCCGTTGGTGTTGCCCTTTCTGAGAAACCATGTGCAGCTCTGCGGCAGCACAGTTGTGCAATGAACTTCCAGGATCTTATAAGCATCTTGATGATTACAAAAAGCAAGTTAACGGCACTGACATGAACCGGGCAGATCACTACCAGTGAAGACCGCCCCCCCCCGTGGTGACAGTACCCAGAGGATAAGCGGCAGGCTGCACCCAGGCTGGCACCCTGGCACCTGTCCCAGCATGCTCGCTTGGAGGAAAGCGGAGCTTTCAACAGGTTCAGTGCTAGAGTTCCTGCTGGAGCTCAAGAACATGCTTCTGAGTTGCCCTGGATTCTAGATGCTACTCTGGGTCCTCACAGCCCTGCCTCACCACAGGTCACTAACAGGAGTTGTGGGCCTCGCTTGCATGGGCTTTGGTCTGGCTGGGAAGGCGCACTGGAGAAGAAGAGATGCTGGGCTACGTAAGGACAGATGCCAGGGCCCTTGGGACAGGGCTCTCAACACACTGCATAGACAAGGGCATGTGAGGGCTTTGCCCTGAGCCAGCACATTTTCCCTTCTAAATATAGCCCAAGATGACCCAAGACATCTCCCCCTCCCAAAGAGCCCCACGCTTCTGTATTTTTCAGCATTTCTGTGATTTCTGAAAGAAATGGGCAGTGAAACCCAGTGCTCTCCACTGCTATCCCTTGGTCTCCTGGACCCTGGACCCTCAAGAGCTACACTGAAACTTTCTTTCTGGGAGCTTTCCTGGAAGGGGCTGCGGGAGAGAGGCGCTCTCGTTGCCAGCCACCTAGTAGTGGGTACCAAAATACTTGGTCTGCGTGCCTTCTCCACCCAGCAACGGGAGGCTCCAATTCACCCAGGAAGCCTCATCCATCAGCTGGGGCCAGCAACAGGCAACCCTGTGATCGCTGAGCCAATTCACATCTCCCCTGGCAAGAGTCAGCCTAACCCCCTTTTAATGGGACAGCAGATTGCTGTCTCTGTTGGGAAACTTCCTGCAGCATCAGCTTCTGTAGCGCTTCTGGAGAACACAGGGTGTCGTGTCAAGCTGCCACAGCCTTAGGCACAGGGGTAGTGACTTGGCTCTGAGGCCCCTCCCTGCTTGTTTGCAAGTGGGATATTTTTGTGTTTGGGAGCAGGGCCCCACTAATTGCTGTGGTGGCACTTTAGGGGACGGTTACATTTTCAGAGCCCTCAGTTAACTCCAACTGCACAGTGCTTCCCAGCAGGGAACTGGGGACCTTTGTGAAGTTGCCTGCTGCTTATCCCTAAAGGGTTAAGGGCTGAGGACAGGAGTATGGTGCTGTTAAGTTCTACACTGCAAACAGTGAGTAAGCGGGCAAGCAAAAAAAAAAAAAGGTAGAGAAAACCCACATGGATACAGCCTCCCCCCTCCAGTCCCTTCCCCACCCACAGATCGGGGCGCAGTTAAATTTGGCACGCAGACTATAGCAAAGAAAGAAAACAGATCGAGTTACACAGAGTCCTATTCAGATGTGGGCCCAGGCCTCATGCACACAGTGCTCAGCAGAGGAGAACAAGGCGGCGCTGTGCCGTGGAAAAGGCACACCCGAGCTCCGCTTTCCTCCAGTCACCTGCTGGCCCCGGCCCTGGGCAGCAGGTTAATTCCCTGCTCCACAGGTGGAGACAGATAAAACAAACCGAACCGTGTCGTGGGCCGCAGGAAGCCTTTCTTTCAGAACTTGAGCCACCTCCAGAAAGGAAACTTTTCTCTGGACAGTAATCTGTTTTCTTAGAGTGCAGAGCAGCCTGGTGGCCAGGGTAAACAAGGCAACTGGTGTGGGGGGGGCGGCTTTTGGCAGGGAGAGCTGCAAGCAGGGCTTGAAAAGCCTACTTCCGCTCTGATCCCAACCAAGAGGGAGCCGTCAATCTGGCAGGACTGAGGTGCTCTGGAAAACGCCAGCAGAGAGAGCTCAGGCTGCAGGGGAGAAATCTGAGCCACAGGTGCAAGCCGGGGATCCTCTCCTTGTACCTCAGGCCAGCTTACCCTGCCAGAACCCAGCCAGAAAGGCCGCCTCGCTTCAGGCTCTCCAAGCGCAGGATTTGCCTTAGCAGTGGCAGTAGGCGGGCTGCCAGGGAGGAGCGGCTGGCCCACTGCTGTGCACAGAGCTTTCCCAAGAAGCCCATTAGACGTGCTTCAACCTGAGGCAGCATCGAGCACTGACCAGACAGGGCAGCGCAGAGCATCAGGAGTCGGATGACAGTGTCTCCTGTCACCGCAGTGTTATTTCACTTGAGCTGCACCCAGTCTTAGGTGGGCAGGCAGGGCACAGAGCCATCCTCATTCTTTAGCAAGGACGTCCAGGCTCAAGGCCACATCTTGCCTGGCTGGGTCCATATGATGGCACGGAGGGCATCCCATTGCCCAGCCTTCTGGACAGGCACCCTTTGGGGCCAGACTATACAGGGTGGGCAACAGTCTTCATAGGGTGTGTGCATTACAGTCCTGGGGCCTCCTGCACTCTTCAGCAGCCCTGCCCAACCACTGGCCCTGGCAGTGGGGTCAGCCCCCAGTGTTCTCAGTTCTCACTGGGCTTTGCCGTGATGAATGTGCATCTGCAATGTGGGGACAGTGGCTCAAAGCCAGTCCAGGGCTGCCTTACCGAGGGGCCCAGTGTGTTTCCCCCTCTTCTGCCTGCGACTGGTGCCTCCTTAAGCCTGGCTCTCTGTGTGGGAAGATGTTGTTATGGAGTGAACTGTGTTCCATACCAAAGCCATGCATTCAAGCCCTAACCCCAGTATCTCCCAACGTGCCCTGATCTGGAAAGAGGGCTATTGTGGATGTAGCTGAGCTGAGGTCCTTCGGGTGGGCCCAAATCCAATACAACCAGAGTCCTCGTACCAAGGGGAAACTGGAACACAGAGGAACGCACCTGGGCAAATGCCACAGGCCAATGACGGTAGAAATTCCCGTCTCCAGAGGGTGAAACAGTCCATCTCCACTATATGCACCCACTAGTTCACCGCACTGTGGCTGCTTTCCCTCTAAAGCCAGCACTGAAGCCCCTCCTGGCTTTGCACAATGGTAAGCTCTGTCCACAGGGTCCTACTGTAGACCACCCCCTTAGCCGAGAGCAGGAAAGGTAGGCCGCCTCTCTTTCTCTACACCCCAGCCCTACTTTATCCTCAACAGAAACTGTATTTTGCTTATTTCTATGAAAATGTCTCAGAAACAGGCACCCGCTTCCCCTTTTGGACATAGGTAGGCTCCCCCGAAGACCATGGTGTGGAGGAACACCCTTTTCCCAACCTCTTGTTCCTAATTCCAGTGGGGTATCAGGAGAAAACTGAAAACTCATCCACAGGATCCAAGTGGAAACAACAGTGTCGTGCTTACAGAGCTGGCTGTCCAGGCGGGCACAGGGCCACAGGAGGCATCGGGAAGAAGACACGTGGGAGGGCAGAATCCCCACTGCGCTGCGGGCCCTGACCAGATGCCTGGTCCTAGAGGCAAAGCTTCTCCCACTTTCTGGGAGAGCCTCTTGGTCCTTCTGCACCAGTGCGCCTGCCCCTCTTCTTCCTCAGGCCCTAGCCTCCCATGCCTGCCTCTCCAGTGTCCTTGAGAATTAGTGATGCCACCATCCCTTTGGCTTAGGGAAGTCCTCACAGAATGTGTCACCACTTCCAGGACCCTGGCAGCCCCTCCTTGTGATAGCACTTTGACCTTGGAGGTGCCTAGAGCTGAAGTGTGCTGTGCTCAGGAAAGGCCACGCTGTTAGACCTGACTCTTCCTCCTTTGGCTTCTCTCCACTTGAAAGCTTTGTACCTCTACAGCTGCCTCCCCAGGACCTGCTATGTTAGCCTTACTATTCCTCTAGTTTCCTATGATTTATACTCACCTTGAGGTATTCCCCCCCCACTACACATTACTTAGTGCATTAAATTATATTTATTTCAGAGAGAGAATGATGTTTTTTATGCCCTCCCCATGAGCTTGGTGTTCTGCAGTGTAGAAGTTACTCAGTAGATATTTCTTGAAGGCTGATTCAGGCTGAATTTCTTAAGCTTATTTACTTTTGTCATCTCTTTGGATCCCCAAATCCTTTCCATTCTAGATATTTGGTTAGCCTATCTATAGGAACTGAGGTCTTTTACCTTAGACCAAATCTACAGGACTGCTAAATGTGGCTAGAGACCTTGTTAACTCAGTGTTAAAAAGAACTAAAAGGCTTTTAGAGCTGGAAGATTCTTTGAAAAGCATTTAGTCACCTCTTGGATGAGAGGTCACAGGATTCAGCCGGGGTCACACAGCTGGTGAAGTGGCAGGAGTGAAGCCAGATGTTCTGTTTGAAGAAAGGCTGTTGATCATGTGGACCAAGACGCTGTCAGTAGGGCCAGAGATAGGAAGGGAGGTCGGACCTGCGCTTGTTCTGGAAGGGTCCTTCTCCTAGCTTCTTTTTTTTTTTTTCCTTTGGCGGTACTGGGGATTGAACTCAGGACCCTGCGCTTGCTAGGCAGGCGCTTATTCCACTGAGCTATATCCCCAGCCCTCTCCTAGCTTCTTAACTGCTCAGTTTGCAAGCAACTCCAAGCACCTCCATCGCATCTTCTCTGATGGCCTTGCAGGTGGACAGTTGGCCCAGAGGCCAGCACCTGGCCAGTACCCCAAGACAGTACCAGGCTACCGAGACTCTACCACCACTTCTGAGTGGCAGAGACCCTGGCTCCTAATCTGCCTCCAAATACACGGTTGTGATCTGCAGAAGTGACTTCCCTGCACAGTGCTGTGCATATCACAGAGCTTGCTCTGTTTCCAACCACCAAGGAAGCTGAGAGCAAAACAGTCCTATTGGCGTGGAAGTGAGCCTCGCTGTTTTCAAGCCGAACACATGTTTTACATCAAGCGAAGCCTGTGGTTGGGGCTGGGGAGCTGAAGGGAGATTCACAGTCTCCTCAGCTCTCAGAGGTCTCAGCCTCTTCAAAGTCTCGCCCCGCTTGACTGAAGCGCCTCTACCCACACTTGCTGCTGCAGCTTGGTGCGGCCCAGAAGAGAAGGTAAAAGACACAGGAGCAGCGCCTGCCTGCAGCCTTTTCCCACAGGATGCGATTCCTCCCTTGGGATCGTATGAACTCTCTGGGGCCGGGGCACATTCACATGCCTAGAGCAGGTGACCCTTCCTCCTGGAATTCTGTAACTTCCCACACCAATAATGAGAAGCCAGGCTCCAGCACTCATTTATGTGTGCCAAGCATGCATATTCATTTAGAGTACCCAAGCAGTAGCATCAGAACTCTTACCCCATGGGAAGCAAACTTCTCAACTAAAACACAGCGTTGTTACCACTGCTTTTGAACTTAAGTCTTACAGTCTCCACTCATTTCCAGGGCTACTTGGTTGGCACAGTTTACGCCATCCCTTCAGTGGGGTTATATCAGATAGTTGTACTACACTCAAATGTTTTTTTTCATATTCAGCATTCCAGTGTGGATTTCCCCAGCTTCTCACGTGACTATTTAAAATTTGCATACGTTAAGGTTCACTCTTTGTTTTTGTTTTGTTTTGTTCTTTGCCTTTTTGAGACAGAGTCTCACTATGCAGCTCAGGCTGGCCTTGAGTTCACTTTGTAGCCCATGCTGGTCTTGAACTCGCAATGATCCTCCTGCTTCAGCCTCTCGAGTGCTGGGATTACAGGCGTGCACTACTACGCCCGGCAAGTTTCACTCTTTGTGACGTCAAGTCCCATGAGTTTGACCAAAGCAGTGTTACGTATCTACCACTACGGTATCCTATGCAACAGTCTTGCTGTCCTTGAAAAAAATCTCATCACACCATTCATTCAACTCTCCCATCTCCAGGAGCTCCCAGAAACCACTGGTCTGTTTCTTATCTCCATGGTTTTGTCTTTTCTAGAATGTCATCTACATGGATGGGCTTTTTTCAGGAAGTAGTTTGTATTTAAGATTTGTCTATGTTTTTATAGCACATTTCTTGTTAACTTTGAGTGGTATGCCTTTATTTGCACAACTATTTATCCATGTATCTACTGCAAGACATCATAGTGGCTTCCAATTTGGGGCAATTTTCTATAAAGTAGCCACACACATGGAAGCACAGATTTCTATGCATCTCAAAAAAAATCCATCAACTGAATAAATATCTAGGAGAGCAATTGCTGGTCACATAAGAAGGCTATGTTTAACTTTGTAAGACATTGTCAGTCTTCTAAAGTAGCCACACATTTGTATTCCAGTCAACAGTGAATGAGGATTCTTATTGCTTTACATTTTCATAGCAATTAATATTTTTGGTTTTTTGCAGATTAGCCATTAAAATGAATGTGTAGTGATATAATAGGTGTATATTAATTTGCATTTACCTGTTAACAGATGATGTTTTATATACATATTTGACATTTGTATATCTTCTTTGGTTCAGGGTCTGTTAAGATTTTTCTGACCATTTTTTAATTGGACCACTTTTTTTCTTATGATTGAGTTTTAAGATTTCTTAATAAATCTGGATTCCAGTCCTTATCAAGTTTGTGTTTTGGAAATGCTTCTTCCCAGTCTGTAGGACGTGTTTTCATTATCTTTCCAGCATGTTTCATAGAGCATGAGTTTTTAATTTCAATAAAGTTCAACTTACATGCTTTTTCTTTCATGAGACATACTTTAGATGTTACATCTAAAAATTCATCACCAAACTAAATGTTAGATATCATCCTGGAAATTTATAGATTTTCTTTTTGTGTTTAGATCTGTGAATTATTTTGAGTTAATTTTTGTGTAAAGAATAAGTTCTGTCCAGACTGATTGGTTGCCTACGTATATGAACATCCAAGCATTCCAGTACACTTTTTGGAAAGACTTTACTCTCTGCATTGAATTGTCTTTGCACCTTTGCCAAATATCAATTCATTATGTTTGTGTTGGTCTACTTATGGACTCTCCATTTGTTGATTTATCTCGCCAATGCTACACCATCTTGATTAGCTTTATAGTAATTCTTGAAACTGAGTACTGTGACTTCTCTCACTTTGATCTTCTTGGTCAGTATTGTGTTGGCTATTTTAAGTCTTCTGCTTTTTATATTAATTTTAGAATCCACTCATCAATATCACAAAATAGCTTGCCAGTATTTTGAATGGATGTGCTGATCAAGTTAGAAATAACTGACATCTTTACAACATGAAGTTCCCTAATCCGTGAACATGGAATAACCTTCCACTTATTTAGAATTTTTTCTTCATTTTCTAGTTTTTCACATAAAGATACTAATTATGATAAACATATACAAATACTGACTTTGGGGTACTATTGCAAATGGTAATGTGACTTTCATTTCAAATTCTAACTGTTTGTTGTCTACAGGAAAGCAATTGACTTTACTACACTGACTTTGTACCTGAGTTCTTGGTATGCTTGCCTGTTAGTTCCCTGAATTTGGTTATGTTTGGTTTTGTTTTTGTAGAGTATTCAGTATTTTCCACAGGGGTAAACATGCATCTGTTAATAACAACAATTTTTATTCTTTTCTTTCTAACCTGTACATCTTCCTTTTAGCTCAATTTCTTTTCTTTTTTAAATTTATTTTAAAAATAAAAGAAGAAAACATATTAACAAACAGACATCCATTTACAAAATAACATAAGAACAATACAAACAATATGGAGTTACAGATAAAGTGGTAGGAAATTAACAATGGTTGTTGGAGATGGGGATGTGGCTCAGTGGTAGGGCTCTTGCCTTGCATGCACAAGGCCCTGAGTTCAATCCCCAGCACCACATACATTAAAAAAACGCAATAATAAATAAATAAAATTAAAAAAGACAATGGTTGTTGTATTATTATTGATATCTTCTAGGTGGTTTCTCAGGAAAACAAGTAGAGACATGCATTATTGATCAAACAAGTAATCATTAACTGTTCCTTTCAGTAGAGCAATAGAAGACAGTACTACAACTGTTAGCTCAATTTCTTATCTGATAACTGTAGCCATGACTTCCACTATGATGTTGAATAGAAAAAGTGAAAGAGGACATCTTTGTCTTCCTTCTGATTTTAGGAAGAAACTGTCCAGTCTTTCACCATTAACTGTTAGTGAAAATTTTTTGTAAATATTTTTCGTCAAGGTGAAGAAATTCTCCTTTATTCCTATTGCTGAGATATTTTATCATAGATGAATGCTGAATTTTACCGGATGTTTGTTCTACCTCAATTGATACCATCATGTGACTTTTCTTCCTCAGCCTGTTAGCATGTTACATGACATTAATTGACTTGCAATTTCAAGTCAACCTTGGATTTCTACAATAAATTCCTTTTGGTTTTTGTATATAATTTATTTTATATATTGTCAAGTACGATTCACTGATAATTTTTCCATAATGTTTGCATCTGTCTTCATCAGAGATACTGGTCTGTAGTCTTCCTTTCTTAAAATGCCTTTATCTGGGCTGGAAGTGTAATGGCAAAGCACTTCCTTAGTATGCATGAGGCCCTGGGCTCAATCCTCAGTACTAAACAAAGTGTTTATCTGAGTTTAGTATTCGGGTAATTTGGGTGCTGTGATCTAATGTCTGTAACCTCAAAATTCATATGTTGAAATTCTAACCCCCAAGATGATGGTATTTGAAAGTGAAACTTTTGGTGGGTAATTAGGTCATAAGAGTGAAGTCTCTGCCATACAAAAGAGGTCTTAGAGAGATCCTTATCCTCTTCTACCACCTTGGGACAAAGCAAAATAATGGCCATCTATGAACTAGGACCCAACCCCTCACCAGACGCTGAACCTGCTGATGTATTACTGATCTTTGACTTTCTCAGAACTATGAGAAATAAGTACCTGTGGTCTGTGAACCACCCACTGTATGGTATTTTACTATTGCAACCCAGGTGGACTAAGACAACTGACCTCACAGAGTGAGTTAGGAAGCATTTTCTCTGCCTTTATTTTCTGGAAGACATTGTAGAGAACTGTTAAATGTTTTGTTGCATGTACCTGTGAAATGACCTGGGCCTAGTGCTTTCTTTCAAGAAAAGTTTTAAATTATTAATTTAGTGTCTTTAACTGTAAGGCTATGCTCATGTGAATTTCAAGAGTGTGCATGTTTCAAGGAACTTATTCTT
Organism: Dinomys branickii; assembly: GCA_004027595.1. Classification (NCBI taxonomy): domain Eukaryota; kingdom Metazoa; phylum Chordata; class Mammalia; order Rodentia; family Dinomyidae; genus Dinomys; species Dinomys branickii. Next base: position 26,047 of record PVLD010002578.1, on the reverse strand, counting down.
TGGGATTCGGTTATGTTTGTGAGCACAGGGTTGTGGTACTATTATTGAATTGCTTTTAATGTCCCTATGACCCATAGTGATGACCTCTCTTTCATCTCTGATATTGGTTATTTGTGTCTACCCTTTTTTTCTTGGCATGACTAGATGTTTATCAATTTTAATGATCTTTACAAAGAACCAGCTTTTGTTTCACTGACATTATAGTTTTTCTGTTTTTCGTTTCATTGATTTCTACTCTAATTTTTATTCCTTCCTTTATTCTCCTTGCTTTAGGCTTAAATTCCTCTTCTTTCTCTAGTTTCCTCAAAAGGAGATTTGAACAATTAATTTTAGATCTTTCTTTTTTTCTAATATATGCAATTAACATTATAAATTCCCATTATTCTGCTTTGTGTCAATACCGATTAGTTCAAATTTTCTAAAGTTTTACATAAATGGAATCATATTGCTTATGTCTTCTTTTCTCTGGCTTTTTTCACTCAACACAATTTATTTCTTATCTGTCCATGTTCTTGCATTTGCCAATAGCTCTTTCCTTCTTACTAATCAGTGGTATCCCACTATATGGATGTACCAAAAATTATTTACCCATTCACCTATTATGAATTGTTTCCAATTTTGAGCCATTGAAAATAAAGTTGTTGTGAAGACTTATGTAAGAGACTTTGTGTAGACATAAGCTTTCATTTCTCTTGAATAAACACAAACAAGTGGAATGGCTGAGTAACATAGTAAAAGTACATTTAACTTATAAGAAACTGCCTGTTTTCCAGAGTGGATATACTGTGCTTCATTCTTATCAGCAATTGGCAAGAGTTCCAGTTCCTTCACATTCTCATCAACACTTGTATGGTCAATATTTTTAATGCTAGACTTGCAATAGATGCAAATTTGCATTGCTTAAATTTGCATTTCCTTATTAGTAAGTATGTTGTCTTTATTTGCCATCCATATATCTTCTATGGTGAAATATATGTTCAAATCTTTGTTTTATTTACAATATTGGGTTGTTTTCTCAATTTTTATTTTGAGAGTGTTTTTAAAAATATGTCTTAGGTTCATGTCTGTTATCAGACGTGTAATTTACAAGTGTTCTCCTAGCCTATGGCTTCTGTTTTCGTCTTCTTAATGGTGTCTGTCATAGGGCAGAGTATGTTCGTCTCTGTCTAAAATATATTTTTGTCCTTTTGATCTTTTTGTCCATGTGTATGCCAACACCACACTATTTTATTCCCATATCTTTTTAAGAAGATCTGAAAGGGGGCTGGGGATATAGCTCAGTGGAATAAGCACCTGCCTAGCAAGCGCAGGGTCCTGAGTTCGATCCCCAGTACCGCAAAAAAATAAAAAAAAAAAAAATAAAGAAGATCTGAAAATAGCTAGTGTTAATCCTCTCTGTGCTTCTTTTTCAAAGTCATTTTGGCTATCCCAGATCTATTGTGCTTTCTTTTGAATTTTAGAATCAGTTTGTCAATTTGTACAAAAGCTAAAGGCTTTAGGGATTTTTGAAAACCAGGATTGTATTTATTTTATGTATCAGTTTGGAGAGAATTATTATCTAATTAATACAGTTTTTTGACCCAAAGCGTGCATCCAAAGGGAGCTCACTGCCTGCATACCTGCCCCACAGGAAATCCTAAAGCTCTTCAAGCAGAAGAAAAATGATGCAGGCTACAAACCTGGATCTTCCCAAGAGAGTGGGGCACGTCAGAGAAGCAATAAATGAAAGTAAGAAGATAATTTTTCTTACCCTTTACTGATCAAGATCACTAATTATGGCTTTGTGGATTTCTTCTATTATTTTGGATCGCAGTTTTTACAACAGTAACAAGCACATGTCTGAAACCTTGCAGGCCTCAAGGGAGGCATGTGCCTCTTAAATGGGCCTTTTACCTCATGGCTGGGTCTTGTACCCGTCAGTCAGTAGCTGGAAGGGCCGAGAAAGAACCCTAACGGCACAAGGTTTGACCCAGGAGGCCCCAATCTCACCCAACTGGGGTCCTTGGTTTTGCAAAAGGACTATGACAGCTTTTGTTAGAGGGGACCATTGATCCTTTCAGCACATGGACATCGTGCAGTGCTGTGGTGGGGAATAATGGGCACAAGGGCATGCAGGTAGACAGACTTGAGTGCAAACCCCAGCTCTGCCTCTTAGTGGCTGTGTGACCTTGGGCAACTTATGCAGTGTCTCTGGTTCCAGTAATTTTCAGGGCAGCTGTGTCAGTTAAGGGCCTCACACGTGGGAAGGAGACCACTGCGTGACCATGCTGTTCATTGCTTCCTCGCCAGGCTGCTTGTGACTGTTCCATGGAGCAAGAGGCTGGCACACTCACAGAGGACATGCGGAACTGGGAACTTCATGGTAAGCCCTCCAGCACTCCAGCCCTCCGGAGAGCGCATTCTCCGCAGGGAGCCAGGATTAACTATCACTTCCCACTGGTCCTCAAAACTTAGGCTGGGGTCACATTTTGTATGAGACCTTGCAGCTTGAAAAAACAGCTCTAAGCCCAAACAACCCAAAGAAACAACAACCTTCCTTCTTCCTTCCCCACCCAAGAAGAAGCACAGTAGTGACCTCCTCGTGGCTCTAAAACCTTGACATCTTGGTTTCAGTATAATTCTGTGATCTTCTCTGCTCAGCAGTCAAAAGGGTGCCATTAGATGCTTGAAATAAAAGCTGTCAATAGCAAGGCTTGCACAGGCCCAGCACCGGACCCATCTGTGTCTCCCTATGATTCTCACCACTCTGTGGCCACACGCACCTTCTATTTCTCAACTGTACAAACTTATTCTACCTCAGGGCCTTTGTATATGCTTTGCCCTCTGCTGGCAATGCTGTTTCCCTAATCTTTTCTAGCACTGCAGTTAGTGGGGAGCCTTCCCAGGCCATTGCCTAAAGCAGAGCCTCCGCTTCCCTTTTGTTTCTCCCTGTTTGCCCCAGGCCCTCAGCACAGTTAGAATCACCTCATTCAGTTACACATTGCTTGCTCCTTCTGGATTATTAGCGACCTGGGGCCATGACTGGGTACTGTGGTCTCAGTATATTTTGTCACCTCTGAAATATATGTCACCATTTAATCAGGGTGATGAGGTGTGAAGAGGGTGGAGATGTCATCTGAGTATGGTGTTTGGGGGTGGGTATCTGAGAGGTGATTAGTTGGGTCATCAGGGAGGGGAGCTCATGACTGAGTCTTGGTGGCTTGATAGGAAGAAGGAGCAAAACACACGCACACATACACACACACACACACACACACACACACACACGCACATGCACCTCCCTGTCCCTCTCCACCTGCACCTCTTTGGCACTCTACAAGCAAGAAGCCATCACCAGATGTGGCCTCTCAACCCCGGTCCAGAACCATGAGCCAAAATAAATGCCTTTTCTTTGTAACTTACTGGATCTGTGGCACAGCGTTATGAGCAACAGAACCTGGGAGAAGACATTAAGAAATGCCCGGTGCCAGCTCTGGGCCCACACTCAGGGCGTGAGGTGCCCAAGGGCCATCTGTAAATGAACAAATCTCCCCCCACCCCAATGTCCTTGGAGACACTTGCAGATCCGGAGTCATCACGGACCACACTTCATGCAGCTGGCATGAGCCAGGCGTGCCAGAGCCCAGCAACTCCAGGGGCAGTCAGGCAGGGATTAGGCCCCAGGACAGAGGAGTCTCAGGCCACTTGGGGGCCCAGGCAGGGCGGCAGGGGGAGAATGTGGGGTGATGAGTGTATTTTCCCTACATGCGGGACCTCACGGCAGGGTTGCTTGGGACGAGGAAGTGATGTTCCTCCAGCCGACACCACAGCAGAGGGACTGCAGCGAGGAAGGAGTTGCTTCTCATCTTGTATATCTCCCCTTCCCCTCCCAGCGGAGCTGCACCCCATTTCCCCAGTGGTCACAACTCTGTAATAATAACTGGCCAGTTCCCTGCCACTCAGCCTGCTGAGCTCCAGCCAAGGCCAGGGCCGCCGCCCCCACTCCCACCAAGTATGTGTACGCACAGCCACAGAGAAGGCTCCTGGAGAGAAATGACTATTCCATAAAGGTTTCATTTTTGTTGGCGTCTTTCCACATCTCTATATTGTCATAAAAATTCAATAGGAAACTTCCATTTAAAAAAAAAAATGAGGCATCATTAAAAAGAAATAGGGACAGCTCCAACAGAGGCTGAGATTAAAGACCAAGAGGCCCAGGGCAGATGGGGAAATTTTATGAGCTACCAGACAAAGAAAAACACACCACACTGAAAATGTGCTCCATAGAAAGAACCCTGGCTACAGTGGGTGAACCGAGCCATCCAGGCTGGGGCGCTGGTCTCTGAAGACCAGGACAGGTACTCGAGGCCCCACATGAGAATGTGGCAGCCCTGGACGGTGCAAGACCGTGGGTGTGGACACCAGCTGGAGAGTCCACAAGAAATGAGCTCCAAATATCTGAAGTCGATGGGACATTGAGTCTTCACTCAAGAGAACTGAGCCCCCTTTGGGCCCACAGAGTGCAAAATTAATCTCCACAGTGGCAGGACATAGGCATTGGCTTGTTGCCCCAACAATCATAAAGAGGGGGAGAGCACTTTAACGAGGCTCTGGCAAGCCAGATTTGTAGCCAACAACCAAACTTCCAGGTCCAAGTTGGGTTTTTTTGGACTATTCTGATTATAAGCACAATGGACAGTCACTGTAGAAATTTTGAAAATGCAAGAAATCCAAAAAGGAGATTAAAAGTGACCACCATCACCCTTCCACCTAACTACGCTGTCTCTGGATTAGTCTACTGCTCAGGTTATAGCTAAGTGTGCCATTTAGAGGCGTGATTCCGGTCAGAAGAGGCAGGTCCTGGACAATCTATCCCCATCCCCGACTCCTTCCACCCTCTGCTTCCCGTCCACCGTGCCACGAGCAGCTTTCCCCCACCGTCTTGCCTTGGAGCTAGCTGACTATGGACTGAAGCGTGCGGCGAAATATACCACTCCTTTCCTGCTTTCTTAAGTTTCGGGTACTGGGTATTGTGTCTCAGCAAGATGGAAAGTGGCTAAGACACTGCCTGTCCCGGTAAGAACAGTCTGTCTGCAAAGCCCATAGACACATGAACATTTCTGCCCTTATTTTGAAGTTCAGCACGGTTGGTGGTGGTTTCTGGTTCTTGAATTCACACTTGTGGAATTAGGGACATTAAGGACAACATGCTTGTTACTGTTTTATGTGTAGTTGTGAGGGTTAGGTCCCAGGGACCATGTCTTGAGAGATTATTAAATCCCAGGTATCGGCAAAGATAACTTCACCATCATGAGGAAGCAACGCTTGTCTCTACCGCTAAGTTTCTGTTTTTGTTGTATCGTCATCAACATGATCACCATCACTATGATCACCATAACACTGAAGATGACAAACAGGAAGGGAATGTTGCCTTGGCCCGGGCTTAGCCACTTCCTGTTGCATTAGAGACTATTTAAAAAGAAATAACAAGTGCTCTTGAGTGACATATTTCACTCAAAATGAAAATAGTCATCTTGATTCCTTAGAGGGAAGATTTATGCCATCTTAGGACTTAGGAGTCCCTGGTTTGGGGATAGAGGAACATCGGCCAGGAGTCTGGCAGACCTGGGAGGTGGGCCGTGTGGCCTTCTGTCTTGTCTTTGAGCACAGCCTGAGCCACAGGGTCACGGCCTACAGGCTTAGTGGACACTTGCCACTGGGGTCAGAGAAGCTCCACTGGGGGTGACACAGGCAAGACTCAGGCCTCAGCTGCAGTGTCTCCTGCTGGATGTGAGCCCCATGGGGCTGGCTTGGCCCCCACTTCTACCATGGCGGGAGCTCACCAGCACACCTTGCACCATAAATATCACTGGAGCATGTTTCCCTCGATGGACTCTGAGTAACAGAAAGAGCCTGGAGATGCCCCAGGTGAGCTCTCCTCTTCTACTATCAGAGGTGACAACCGCAGGGATGGAGGAGCTTGGAGGAGCTTGGAGTCAGACCGAAACCCCAGCAGAAAATCCCTGCCATCCTGCGTCCACACCGGCCCTCAGCTCACACCAAAACACCCATGTAGGGGATGCTGTACTTTCTTCTTAGAAAGCTACAAATTTGCAGGGAAGATGGGGAATAAACCCTCCCCAGATTTGTAGGAAAGGAGATTTCAGGGAAAACAGGCCTGTTCGGAGATGCCGCTGAGCTGACCTTCGTGAAGTGTTCCAGACTGAAAGCACATGGACTCTGCAGCTAGTCTTGCTTGGGTTAAAGGCCCATATCTGAGGCTTGGCAGACAGTGAGCATGGCCCTCCATGGATGGAAACTGCCTTTGAACAAGGCACTAGGATTGTACCTTAAACTTCTTTACAATATGCATATATTTGCTTGTAAAAAGTACTTATGACAAAAGATGCCACTGTTAGCGAGGATGAAAAATAATTATATAGATGCCTTGTAAGTCAGAAGACAATACAGAGCCCCTAGCTGCAGCCTGGTAAACACATCTGCCTTGTAACCCGCACTCCTACCCAGGCACAGAGACAAGCATCTTGTGTCTCTGGCACTGGCAAGAAAGGCAGAGGCGCAGGATGTGTGCAGCCCGGGGCTGCATGGGAAGGCAGATTCCCCACTTTCCCCACACCTTCCCATACACAGACTGGGATCTTGTTTAGAAACTGAGTTGTGCGGTGAACAAGATGAGAGAAAGCAAAAATTACAGATATGAAAGCAACAACGGGTCCCCCTGACAGTGATTTCTACCTGCCAGGAACTGCTTAAGAATTTTGTATGTGGCACCTAATATAATCCTAAGAACAACACTGAGATAGGTCCTCACCTTTGTTTAACAGAAGAGGAGACTGAGGCCCAGGGAGCTGAGGTAACTTAGCTGAGCTAAGGTCACACAGCTTGTGTGCTCTGGAGTTGATGCTAAACCAGGTGGCGCAGCTTCAGAGTGGCCATACATTTCTGTGTGTCCCGTGCCATTCAATTCTCACATCTTTTAATTGAAGAGCTCAACTGGAAGCAGAGGAAACACGGTCCACACCCACAGGTCCAAAGGGACGTATCTGAAGACTAAGGGATGCCACGGTCCTGTTCTCACCACACATAGAATTCCTCCAAATGTACCACTGGTGACAAGAACAGGGTGGAGACAAAACGAAGGCTCTCCCAGACCGAACAAGAGGACAACAGAGGAGGGAGAGAGGGAGGATCAGATGAAGCCTGGGCCCGAAAGCCCCCTGCTGGGAGCTTCCCTCTCTGCCAAAGCCCACAAGACCCCGAGTGAGGAGCAGCCCCATCTGATCTGCAAGAAGCAGCTCTGGGTTTTCTCAGCCCAGCCTGCGCTTAAGCGTAGCGTTGCTCACCTGCAGGGGATCTTAGACACCTGACCCCACCTTGTCCCCCCACAGCAGAACAGGCCCCAGGAGAAGAGAGGGACGGACAGAGCTCACAGGGCTGGGGTGGAGAGAGCAGCCTCCCAAGGCTCCCGCTGTCCGCGCCCTGGGCCTCTCATCAAAGGTGGCCGGACCCCGATCCTTACTGCCCCGCTTCGTCCTCTGGGGAGACTTTCCCGCTGCCCCTACATCAGTCGGTCTCTGTGGCTGTCTCCATTGGTCCCAGCTCCTCATGGCACCTTCCTAGGAACCTTTTGGACCTTAGTCCTGGCTGCAGCACCTGGGTGTGGGGCCCTGGAGTCTTCCTCCGGCTCCAAGGCTGGCCTAGCCAAACAAGCGGCAAGGCTTGCTCTGGAGGGTGAGGGCAGAGCCCGGGGCCTCCTTGGAGCTTGGCGCCTCGCTCCACCCCTTCCAGCCCGCAGCTCCTTCGCCCCTACAGGACCGGGTGTTGTCCCAGCTTGGCCTCCAGGATGGGTCTATGCAAACTGGAACTGAGGCCTAGGCTCCTGGCAACCGGTTTCAGCAACTGTCCAGGATGGTCCCGGCCTCACGAGGCCCTGCCGGCCAGGCAGTCTTCAGAGAGCACAGTCAGCAATGAATTGGCCTAGAGGAGATGGAGGGCATGCACAGCTGGCTTTCATACCCACTTGTGTACAAGTCCTGCCCACAACCGCACACACATGCAGCCTCACGCATTTGCATACACAACTCACAGATACACCATCTCACACACACTTACCCCATTCAACCTCACATGCTCACACACGCAACTCACATACACACACAACCTCACACACACTCAGCCTCGCGAATCCACACAGGCAACCTCACACACTCAACTTTTCACGCACAAATTCACAATACAACCCCACACACTCACGTATATGTACACACACACACACTCATTTACACAAGCATCAAAATGCACCAAGCCTGCACGGGGAGGTAATTATAGATTGGTACACAGCCTTTGATGTACTCAGTCCTTGGTGGAATTCTCCATGGTTTCTTACTTGCTGCCCCAAATAGGATTTTGATCTTTCTAGAAAAAATGGTGAAATAAACCTCTGGTTTGTTGCTGCAAGCTTATACAAAGGAATGTGTAGCATTTTCACAGACACTGGAGAAGTAAAGGAAGGAAGGCTGTGTGCGTTTGCCCTCTTCTGCCCGCTGCCAGGTGATTATAGAAGCCAGGGAGGCGCTGCCCTTTGGAAATCCAGCAGGAGTTGCAGGGAATCCACACACGCGAACACCACAGACACAGAGAGGGAAACCTGGTCATATGTAATGGCTCCGACCTCCGTCATACTCCTTTCCAAGTGGTTCCTGGGTGAGTCAGTGAGAAGCGCTTACAGGCACTTCACAGGACCATGACCATTCATCCAGCTGCTAACCTTCCCCCAGGTGCCTCTCACAGATGCCCTGTTCTCAGTTTACCCAGCCCTGCTTTCCCCCCGAGACGTGGTAGGATTCAGCATTACTCCTTCAGTGACAGTGTGCATCTGTGCTCTGGACAAGACAACGATTCTGGTTTTTGATCTCTGTGGGACTTGGTCCATGTGACCCCAGGCAGCCCTTTCATCTCTCTGAGCCTCAATAAATAAAGAAGCTAAAGCTATAGCAGTTCTTACGTCAAAGACAGAACCAATAATAAAGTCCAAATCCACCAGCTCATCACTGCTTGAAATGCCTGGGACCACCAGGAACGCCTCTGAGCAAATTTCCTCTGTCCTCCCAGCCTCGCTTCACTGATCAATGATAGTGCATTGTGCCTGTTTGGGTTGGCCAAGAATGCACTGTTAAACAATGCTCCAGATGAGCAAGAAAAAGCCAGTGTCTCAGTGAAGAATATGATGAAATTCCAATCAAAAGCAATGGCATGTAAGGTTTGAGTTATGGGGTGCTGTATATTTTATATTTGGCCATAGTCCTGATAATGTACAGAAATTGTCCTTAAGCCCTGTATTACTTTCATGAATCTTTTTGGGATCCGGGGCCCTTAAGCTAAGAAGTACTATGTCTGGGTTGTTCTCTAAGTTTCTGGCATCCACTGATATTCAACCTGAGAAATTCTGGCTGCCAAAGGCAAAGGATATGAACAGTTTCACCTACTCTGTGAGGATGTAATTTGGTATCATATATATGGAGGGCAGTTTTTGTAATACTTCTACAAAAACCTCAAAATGGGTATAAAATTTCCAATTCTGAGGTTGGGGGACTGGCTCTTACTGTGCAAATACTCCTGCATGTAAGATCTATCAACTCTGAACAAAATGCAAAAATAAAATTAACTCAGACTTTGGTAGCAACCCGAAGCAGATAGAAACTGGAATTTGACCTTTGAAAGAAGGAACTGCACTGAGTAAGAGCTGTGACTCTGCTGTTTTCCTGTGAGGGCTCTTCCCCGTCTGACAGGTAGGCAGCTGCTGGCTTACTGCAGAAGGCCTCAGAGGTCAGAGGTCAGAGCTACCAGAGTGGCTGAAAATGGAGAGGGAAATCTTGAGAAAAGCTAAAACTTTTAGATGCTGTGTAAAGATTTCAACTCCTGTCCACTGATTGAGAGACAGAATTTAGAGTTTTCCATCCTGCCAATTTTTCCAAGAGAGCATTGTAGACAGACACCTTGGACGTAAGATTGAAATCCAAAGGAGTGACATATGTAAGAGTATGTCAGACTGAAGTAAGAGTATGTCAGACCTTTCCCCCCAGGTTAAGAAAAATGTTAAACAAAACTCTCTAGAGTATAGAAAACCAAGCTTCTATGACTTCAAGGTGATATTACATAATTAACTGTCCTATACTGTCAAAACAAAACAGTCTAGAATCTCTAAAACTATCATCCATCATCTCAGTCAACTTCTCACTGCTGGGACAAAATAGCAAAGACACAAATCAAAGGAGAAGTGGTTTATTCTGGCTCACTTCCTGGTCAGTTGGCTCCCAGGCAGAAATGGCATGGTGGAAGTCATGGGCAGAGGAAAACTGCTCATATCACGGTAGCCAAGAAACAGAGAGAAGGAAAGAGTTGTGGAGGAGATGCATCTTTCAGACCATACCCTACTCTTCCAACCAGACCCCACCTCCTAACAGTGAGTCAGCTATAGTGTCCCTACTATCCGTGAGTCAGCTATAGTGTCCCTACTATCCAATCACTATTTAAGCACATGAGGCTTTGGGGAGACACCCTGGATCTAACTGTAACATCCACGAAAGGGAGTATGCAATAAAAAGTTATAGACATGCAAGGAAATGACAAAAATGTGATTCATAATCAAGGGAAAACATTACTCAATAGACACAAAGCCAAGGTATACCATATGTTTAAGTTAGTAGACAAAACTTTTTAAGTGACAATTAGAAGCATGATTATGTTGAAGGACATAAAGAAAAACATTGCCACAATGAGTAAGCAGATGAAAATTGCAGGAGATCAATATTTTAGAGATAATTTTTATAAGAGCCAAAGTTCTAGAACTGAGAGATGAAAAAATTTAATGGATACCCCTAAGAGGTTGAGGCAGAATAAAGTCAGAGAAATGGTGAACAGGTCAATATAAATGATCCAATCTTAAGAATATTGATAAGTAAAGATCTTTTAAATGATAAAACAGTGACTCTTGGCACAATATCAAAGAATTTAATACATATGTAATTGGAACTTCAGAAAAGGAAGAGAGAGAATGGGCAAAACATTGACAGTCTTACATTTGATAAGAAACATTACTTTATAAACACAAGAATCTCGATAATTTCCAAGAAGGTGAACACACACACACACACACACGCACATGCACACGCACATGCACATGCACACTAGCAGGGGCACATCATAGTCAAGTTGTTGAAAATAAAGGGAAAGATAAAGGTCTTAAGCAACCAGAGGGGAAAATGACACATCACATACATGGGACAAATGATGAGTCAACCTGTCTTTTTATCAGACCAATGAGACCAGAGATGATGGAATGATAAATGCTGAAATTCTATATGCTATAAACGATATTTTTCAAAAAATAATGGAAAGGGAGACACTTTCAGCTAAACAAAGCTCAGTGAATTTATCACCAGGGAATGAGAAAGGATACCAGATGGGAATTTGAGCTTTCAACCTGGAAAGAAGATATCAGAAATAGTAGATGTGAGAGCAAATATAAAATTACTCTTTCTGTTCTTCTCTAATCTATTTGAAAGACAATTCCAATCTTTTGCCCATTTTTTTAACCACCCGGGCACTAGAAACCAACAGCAGTAAGATACAAAATTGTCAAATAACAATTCAGTAATACAAATTTAGGCTGAAAAGTAGAAGTCAAAACCCACAAAACAAGTAGAAGAAAACAAAGATCTTTGCAGTTTGGAGTAGTTTAGGCAGACTTCTTAGGACATGAAACACATTAAGCATAAAGGCTTTTTAAATAATAAATTGATTTTTATCAAATTCTTTGCTTAGAAAAAATGAAAATGAAAAAGAGACAAGCTACAGACTGGGTGAAAATTTTACAATATATTTGGCTTGTAGGGCTGGAGATATAGCTCAGTGGCACAGTGCCTGTTTGGCAAGTATGAGGCCCTGAGTTCAATTCCCAGTACCAGGAAAAAAAAAAAAAAAACGAATATAATATATTTAGCTGGTACAGGAATTATATTCAGACTATATAATTTTTTTGTATAAATCCTTAAAAGATCAATAGTCCAATATAGAAGTAGGCACAGGACTCAGACATTTTACAAATGGCCAGTAAGTACATACAAAAGTATACAACATAGTGAGTAATTAGGGAAATGCAAACTAAGATCACAATGGGATACCATTTTCTGTGCACTAGAATGGCCAGAATTATAGACTGACCACACCAAATGTTAGTGAGGACAAGAAGAAAGTGGATACCACACATTTGGTTGGCAACAGCATATAATTACTTTGGAAAACTGGCCATTACTTATAAATTAAACCTACACTTATAGCATAACTTAGCAATATTTCACCTGGATATGTTCCCCAAAGAAATAAAAACACTTGTCCGCAAAATGATTTGAACATGTTCTTACAGCTTTATTCATGTTGTTCCAAAATTGGAAATAGTCCAGTGGCTATCAATAGGCCACTATCTAAACAAATTTTGGCATAACTATACAATTACTTGTAGCCAATCTGGGGGTACCCTCAAGTCACCACCGACCTTAGTGCTGCGCCTATGATTTGATCGGGCCAGAAGTAACCCCAGCCATAGACACTAACCAGGGGACAGAGCAAGGTCAGAGGGTGATATCACCCAGTGCACATGGCCCTTGTGTCCACTTCTCTTGGCACCTGGGTTGCACTTGGGAAGGAAAGAGGAGAAGGCAAATTTCAAGTGGCATCAGAAACTTAGACCTTTATGACTGTAAGCATTAAAAAAAATAGAGATGGAGACACTAATAAGAAAGGACCTTGAATGCAGGATGGACAGACACATCTATAACATACTAAGTGAAAGTTGTACTCTTTGTGCTTCGTACATGCCATTGAGGTGCGTATGTATTTCTAGAGGTTCTGAATATTAGAGATGCACCATGAGAGAAGCAGCTTGTGAGGGGAAGTCAGGAGAGGCCCAAGACTTTGAGGTCCCCATCACTAAATGTTTGGTGCTCCACGGCACCAAGGTGTGTCTCTGGTAATGTAAAACATGCCACAGCAGCCTTCACCCAGCCATCTGAGCTTGAGTAATTCAAGAAACTTCAGTGTGATTTTTTCCTCTAGACAAAGAGTATTTTCCACACTGAATGATACCAGCTCTGAGAAACAGTGTTTGCATTTTGTCATGGACTAACATCTACTATTAAAATAAAAATCTGATTATTCTCATGAAGTCCTAAAGACTTCAAGTGTTCACTTCCCATTCTGTGGTACCATACTTAGGGAAAGCCCTTGCCTCTGCTTCATGAGGGAACAGCAAGGTGATCCTCCCCTCCATAACCTCTCCTCCTCCTTCAAGAATAACCAGTGCATGAGGGTGCATCCAACTCAGGATGAAAGAGGATGAAATCCTTCCAGAGGCGGGTGGTAATCCCAGCTTTCCCAGGGCTGTTCTTGTGGGTCTGGAGCTGGACGGGGAGACCCTTGTGCTGCCCAAGTCAGGGCCTCCTCTTCTGGCGCACCCGTTTGGCAGACGTTTGTTACAGTGACCCACGCCTGCCTACTCTCAGCAGTTCCTGGTCTTGCGTGCTCTTGGTACCAACAGAGCCTCCACTGCCTGCCATTCACCTGCCCCATGTTTTGTTGGATTTTAACGATACTGTCTCTGCCTTGGCTTGTCTTGGCGGCTGTACCCAAAGGCACCAGGCTACTTCCAACAGCAACCCGGGGTTCAGAAAGATGTTTTTGAACATTTGTGCTATCTGTAAGTGTACTTACACACTCACTCTGATGGTAAAAAATGTCTTTTCTTTGTTGTTAGTTTTGCCTGTATGAGAGCTACAAAACCCCAAAATGCTTGAGCTTGGCATTGGATTCCATTCCAGCACCTGGAAGGAAAAAACAAAACAAAATGCTCAAGCATTATATGGACCCTCCTTCGTTTCAGTACTCTGGGCTCTCTCACCTTCCAGTAAAAGCCAAGTGTGGGGATTTGCATTTTAGTTTCTGGTCCATGTGAATCCCCATGGGGTAAATCATAGTCATAAAAAGAAAGAAATAGAGACTGGTTTTCAGCTGCATGACAAAGGTCAATCTCTGAGGGCCGATGGCTGTTTTATGTTGCCCCATCAGTCCCCCTGCAAGAAGGAGGCTGTGATTGGTAGCATCCATCTGGTCACTCAAGAGACAAATATGTATCATCTTGAGATGGAATAAAAACCAACACCTTACCAGCATTCCCCATGGTTATGGTATGCTGCCACTACCAAGCTTTATGCCCATTTTTGTGACCTATGTATCCTTCAAATTGTTATGTAAATAGGAGTTACGGAGGAGCCAGTACAGGACTCTGATCATAACACTGCCATCCTTTGGAGGACAAGACCCTGTAATTGTATAATAGATAAATGATGCGGTATGCAATGAAATCAACTCCATCCTCATTGCTTTCCATCCCCCAATACATTCCAAGCTGTGACAGAATACAGGGCTTGGTGCCAGGAACAGGTTGCCAAGATACCAGCCCATTCAAAAGGTGGCACTACAATGCATCCTCAAGTCCTCCATTACTACCACAGAGGAGGCAGTCCAGTAGATGAGGTCTGGAGAGCAAGCAGTGGTACGGAGTCTGTCGGCTCCATACAAGAGTCTGCTGCCATGAGGAGCGGCAGTTCTTAAAAAGCTTGGTGAGGCTGAACCTTCAGGGTAGGGAACGGGCATGCCTAAAAGCCAGAGCGTAGGGGTGGCAAAAATGGGCAGGAATCACGAACACGGGTCAGGATCCCTGCTGGGCTGAACAAGGGAGCTGCTCCATCTCAAAGAACATGACCCTGGGGACAGAGCTTGGAGGTGGCTACAGGGAGAGCAGCCAGTGTGAGTGGCCCTGAAGACACTGTGCTTTCCCGGCAAGGTCTGATTGCCCTTTTGTTACTAGGCTTCTCTAAAGTCCATTTAAGGTTGGAGGAGGGTGCCCAGGAGTCTTTGCTGTGACTTTCTTTGGGAAGCTAAACAATAGTCCCTCAGAACACCTACAAATCCCTGGGACCCAAGAATTTTATTTTATATGACAAAAAGGACTTTGCAGGTATGATTAAGTTCAGTATCTTGAGCTCGGGAGAGCAGCCTGCAGTATCTGGACATGCCCTAAGTGCGGTGTTACAGTCACTGGGTCCTCAGAAGAAGACAAGGTCAAAGGAGGGAAGGCCATGCGAGAAGGGAACCAGATACTGGAGCGACGTGCTTTAAAATAGAGGAAGAGGTCACAAACCAAGCACTGGAGGCAGCTTTGAGAAGCCAGAGCAGACACAGAAATCAGTTCTCCCCTGGAGTCCCACAGACAGCTTGATTTTTCCCTCGTCACACTGATTTCAGGCATCTGGACTTGAGCTATAGAAGAGAACATTTGTGTTGCTGCGAGCTACTTTCAGTGTTGCAGTCAACGTGGGAAATGAGTGTAGTTTGCGGGAGAAAAAGCAGGAAGCTAGAGAGGAACCAAGTGGTCGCGTTAGGCCACAGGGAGTCACATCAGCTCAAGCTTCTGCCTTCCTGGGAAACAGCCTCCAAGCCTCCCAATCAGAACACCTCCCAGCATCCTCAAGAAGAGAATGGCTGGGGCCTGTAGAGACCAGCAGCCTTCTTTCCTTCCTTCCTCCAAGTAGGCTCACCCCCACCCACCGGGCTTCCTACAGCTGCTCTGAACTGGTGCTGACCCAGTGGTCCCCAAACACAGTAAGGTGCCGCACAGCTGAAGTGCCTGCTACAATGCCCAGACCTGCCTGGGTAAAGAGCAAAGCGCAGAAGGCTGAGAGTTAGAGGCTTGTGATTGGCTTTTTGGTTACAGGGACCAGCATGTGCCGGAAACATCCTGATCAGAATGGGAGCCATTAAAGGCTCAGCAAGTAAAGTACCAAGTGATGCTGCACTTGGGCATCACAAAGCACGGGGGACGCCCACTGGGTCATGGGTCTTACATCACAGCGATCTTTCAAAAGGTCACAGACAAGCCCTGGAAATGTTTGCTGCTGCTCCTTTGATTCCAGCCTCACCTCCAATGAATCAGCTTCAAGTGTTTCTCAGCACAGCGGCAGGTGCTCTGGAGACCCCTTGCTGGGCCAGCTGATGCACATTTGGTATCGGCAGCTCCTATTGGCTGAAATAGCTTCTTACCACCCCCCCACCACCACCATCAAAAAGTCCTGAAGGAAGGGGGACCTGTCGTTGTTTACTTCCTTTTGCTTTTGGTTGCAACAGTCAAAACTGTCCTTCAAACTTAGTCCCCAAAGACCTCAGAGCTCAGCAATGACAAATGGGGAACAGCTGTTACTGAGCCATCAGAACTGTACCTTCCTCCTCTGTATGCAGGCCCCAGGACCTGAGAATGTGTCCTTGGCTGGTCTTGCAGCACAAACAGATGGAGCCTCCGGCCGCTAACACTTGTGGGGGTGGCAGGCCGGGTGAGATCGGACGGCACAGGCTTTCTCTGACCAAGTTGGGCAACTTGGGGCTTTTAACTGCCTTGGGAATTCGGGTGTGCCTTAAATGAGGAACTAAGGCCCTCATTTCCCAGCAAGGGTACTGTTGAGCTCAGAGTCTCTTGTGCCTGAGGCCTGTGAGGCTGGCAGAGAGGAGGGCGCTCTCTCAGGACCTGTGAGCCGGGTTACGTGTAGCTTTCTTTCCTCAAGTCATCCTCTGCCCCTCCTGTCCCCCTTCTTGAGAACCCTCACAGGGCAAGGACAGAGAGACAGGCAGAAGTGGATGGGAGTGGTCCCTGCTCATGTCAAGGGTTCAGTCTTCCCTCCGCTGGAAAACCATGGGTCTCCTCTGCATCTGTATCCTGGGCTGCTACTACTGCCCCTGCCCTTGAAC
Organism: Dinomys branickii; assembly: GCA_004027595.1. Classification (NCBI taxonomy): domain Eukaryota; kingdom Metazoa; phylum Chordata; class Mammalia; order Rodentia; family Dinomyidae; genus Dinomys; species Dinomys branickii. The sequence continues at coordinate 9,193 of PVLD010002578.1, read as the reverse complement.
AGCCTGTCCCAGGCTCCAAAAAGCGGAGAGTTGAAGTGTGTGTAATACCATGCCTCATCTACTCCCTGGCAGTGGCACTGGAAGCTAGGGGCTTCTATGCTCAGACCACATCCTAAGTAGCAGCAGAATGAAGATGCCCCATAAACTTTTTTCTGTCCACTCAGAGTCCAGTGGGTGCATTGCAGAAAATGGCAACCCTTTTTCTCCTACTAGGAACCACCAAGACTTACCATGTGCCAGGTTCTAGATACCAGCAGTTAGGAGGGAAGGCTCTGGAACATCACTCTCTAGATTCAGAGTCCAGCTCCAGGACTTACCCTCCACAGGTTGCAGCAGTACTTAAACTTAGTGCCTCAGTTTTCCCATTCCCCAATGGTGAGAAGTTCAGTATTTTCTCTTAGAGCTGCTTGTGTTAAATAACACAAAGTTGTTGTATCAGTCAGTGCTCATTGGAGAAACAGATTTATGCAAGATATATAAATATAAAGATTTACAAAATAGGATTACTATGGCTTCCCACAGAGTCAGGCGTGGAAAAGTGCACAAGGGCTGTCTGCACCCTGGAGATCCAAAGGATCCCATCGAAGGTTGAAGGCCTGGAGCTCACTGTTAGTCCCGTGTGAGTGCATATCAGGAGGCCGAAGGTTCTTTGCAGGAAGGCTGGAAGATCCTCCCAGGAACCCGGGAGATAGTGTCCGAGGTGAGGGTAAAGACTGGAGCTCCCCCAAAGAAACAGAAGACAGCCTTCCTCCTTCCTTTCCCTTTTATTCCACCCAGGTAACGGGCCTACCCACGCTGGGTCTTCTATCTTCAGTAAATCCCTTCCGCCACACCCAACACCATGCGATCCAATTTAGTTGGATATCTCTTACCTAACTGACACAATCAGTTAACTATCACAGTGTCAAGGGCCAAGGGCCGGGCCTGGCTCACAGAAGACCAGTTATAGACACAGAGGCGGAGGCTCAGAGGGAGCCCTGGCCTGAGGACGCAGCTGGAGTCTGGAGGCAAGGCAGCCTGTCTGAGAGCCCATGCGCAGGCCCTCAGTGGGGGCAGAGTGTGTGAGTGGCTTGCTGTCCATACTGCTGATGTGTACCCAGTGACATAGCTCAGACAAGCCTCAGGCCGAGGAGCACAGCCATGGCACCGAGAATGCTGAGCACAGAGCAAGGGGGCAGCTGGCTCCCAGTTCACTTTGCAAAGCACTTCCTGAACTCCTGAACTTCACATCGGTTACCACAAAAAGAATCAAGGTCCTCTTCTAGTGGCTTGCTGAGCTCTCCCCTGATGTGGCATCCTCTCTCCAGGATGGACAGATGGCAGCAGGCTCTGCACCTCTGAGCCTGGAAGCCCCTTCCCTGACCACCAGCCTGGACAGGCCATGTTCCACTTCTCTCCTACAGCAGCACCCCTTGGGGCAAAGACCAGGCATGTGGCCTCAGATGGCAGAGATAGGCAGGGTCACGCAGTGATGTGAGCCACAATGTCTGCCTCTGCCCCGGTGGTCACAGTGGAGGGGATCCCATAGCACCTTCCCTGGCCAGGTCACACAGAGGCCTGGCGTCCCTGTCGGTGCCCTGTGTGTCAGGACAATGAAGTGATGCTGTGGGTCAGGCATTAGAACCAGCACCTCAGAGGGAAACTGCACTGTGTATTCTGGGCAGAAAACACACAGAGCTCGCTGGTGAGTGAGTAGAAGCCAACTGATACCCTGGAAGGAGGGACGCGCTGGCACCACACGCACAAATGCACCTCACTAGCTGGGGCTGAACAGTGGTGGCAGTGACTTGGGGCTTTGTTTGTTTTGGTCATCATTGTTTTGCTTTGGGTTAGGAGTTTTCTCAGTCATCACTACTAGGCGCCAGCCAGAGGGACACACACACACACACACACACACACACACACACACACACACACACACATGGGCCGAGCAGTAGAGGTGAGGACCCAGGCTCAGGGACCCAGACAACAATTTGCCCTCTCTTCCCATCTTGTTGAAAGAGAAACTGATCTAGGCTCAAACCCTTCAAATCATTTTTCCTATTCTCTTTGTCTTTTTAAAAACTAACTTTAAGCTCAAGAGTGAAAGTACAGTCTCCTTATAAAACACTACACGATAAAAATGCTAAAGGCCCCTGGATAGGGCCTGGTGAGTTCTGTCTACTGTGGGTATCCGCAGACCGGGTAGAACGCTTCAGTTATTGAGTGATTTTTTGCTTCATTTCTGAGTGATTGCTCAGTGCTAGGGACCAAAGCATGAGCTTTGAGAAGCGCAGCCCCTAAGTCAAATCACAAGCTTTGCTTCATTGCCTCTTGCCTCAGAAAGACCCAGAAAAGTGCAAACCACTCCCCACCCCAGTCTTCCTCTGGATGAGGCCTCAGACTCTCTTGTAAAGCTCTAAGGCAGCCTGGGTGGGATCAGCATTGCCCATTTGCAAAGCAAGAACTCTCTGTATGACTGGCTTCTCCACCAGAATGGCAATAGCCACTCTTTGTCACCAAATCCTTCTTTCTCACCAAGATCTCAGGATCCTAGTGGTGCTGACCTTCCTTCCAGGAGTGAATGTCCCAAGCCCAAGCTGCCAGCATTGCTCCCAAATCCCCAAACAGAACCAATTGTTCCTGCTTTAGGTTTTATGGAGCTCTGTGACTGTGTTGTTGTGGGAGCGGTCTTTCCATCCAGTCTCTCAAGGCAGAAGGTCAGGGCACTCCAGAGGTTCTGGGAGATTCTAGGAGGCCATGAACACCAGACGTTCCAGCATGCATGGTGTCTTCAGAAGGGGGTATAAAGGAAGGGAAGAAACTGAATATAGTGGTCTTACCTGTAATCTAAGCTACTCAAAAGGCTGAGGCAGGAGGAATGCAAGTTCAAGCCCAGCCTGGGCAACACCACGAAATCCTGCCTCAAAATTAAAAATAAAAATGGCTGGGGATGTTGCTCAATGCAAAGGCCCTGAGTTCAATCCCCAGTAGCAGAAAAAAAAAAAAAAAAGGATAAAAGCAAGAAAGGGGGCAGGGCAGGGCAGGAAAGAGATGCGCTGACCTTCACCCGACGCTATCCCTCCCATCGCCCCCAAACTGAGCGCATCCACATGGGGTGGGGGGAGGCAGGGCCACCAGAGGCCCTGATGGGACCACAGAGTAGCTCTGAAGGTGGAGTCAGGAGTGATGTGAGCCGCCTCAAGTGGAACAGGTGGGGAAGATGCGGAGACCCTGCGCAGTCAGGTGTGGCCCAGGCGCCACAGTCGTCCCCCTAAGAAACGACTTAGGGGAGTCCCATTCTGACCCATTCTCCCCACCGAGGCCACCCCGTCAGTCCGGCTCCAGAGACATGAAGAGCTTTCCTAGCCCAGAGACTCCCATGTTCAGGCTAAAACCCCGGAGCATGATAACACTCTTTAAATGACAGCTTGGCTTGAAAATCATGGTGTCTCAAACTACGGCCTCTGGGCTTTTTTGCCTGGCTTTTTTGTTTTTGTTTCTAATAATGTTTTATTGGAACACAGCTGCCCGCGTTCCTTTACATATCACCTATGGCTGCTTTTGTGCTGAAATAGCAGAGGTGAGCAGTTGCACCAGAGAACAGAGGGCCTGTGAAGCCTAAAATATATACTATCTTGAGGAAAAAAGTTTTGCTGAACCTTGGTTTAAAGGAAAACCAAAACTCAGCTGAAGAATAATTCTGTAAAGCCTCAACAGCATGAGAAATTTAGATGCTGAGTCTCTATCATTTGGACCAACCCAGGTTCTGCTGTGGATATATTACACATTCATATACCTGTCTCACACAAGGATTTATTCTTAGACAAGGGCACGCACGCGCGTGCGCCTGTGTGTGTGTGTGTGTGCGTGTGTGTGTGTGTGTGTACACTAGGTATAGACACAAGATGGGGAGGAAGGAGATCAGCCTCATTGCTTACGAACGTTGCATCTAGACATAGAGCAGGACTCAGATGCTAGCTGTATCAGTGGGAAGGTATGTCATGTCATAAGCCTCAGCTTGATTATGCAGGAAACATGGAGATAATGTTATCGACTGCCCAGGGCTGGGGCAGCCAGATCATAGGCCCAGCAGGTCCTGTGAACACCCAGGTAGTTCTTGGTGAAAGTGTGTAGCATATTTTTTATGTGCAGTAAGCTGATTCCCATTCAAGAATTATTCAAGGCTTCTAGAATCTATTTTGGAACAGACAATGTTTGGGTAAGACAAAACTACTATTCTTCCCAGCTGAGTGTTAGGTGCTAATATGGGTCATCTCCTGAGTGTGACCTGACACATTCTCAAATGTGTGGGCACTGGTCACTTTGCAAGTAAGTGGAGCACATGTGACTGCTTTGCACGCGACTGCCTTGGGAGCTGATGGCCCTGTAAGTATACTCACAGACTCTAGGAGACCCTAGGCACATAGCGAGGTATGTGTGACTTACAATGGAGTTACTGATGGAACATTTTGGACTCCTCGCATAAACCTGAGCAGCCTGCTCTCTGACAGCCAGCGAGGTCTGTCCAGAGAGACGCTGGTGTTTATCTGCCACGTCCTTTAGTTTTTATGGCACTCAGTCACCTTGTATATTTAATGGGGGAAATTTGCTGAAATGGTTACTAAGCCACAGGGAAAAGAAGGAAGGGGGTGGAGAGCCGCTCTTCGACCCTGAAGTTGGCAAAGTCATCTCATTAATCAGACCTGTGCTGAGATACAACGCTATTCATGTTCAGGGCATTAAAACTTGAAGCTAAAATTGTACCAGGAGGTAATTTGAGTACAGGCAGCCTGTCTGTCTGTGATAGATTTACGATGTTTACTCAATAATAGATGAGAGCTTTGGGGGAAAGAACACCCCCCCGTTTTTAAAAACACATCATCAGCCTGCTGTGGTCAAGTTCCCAATTTTTGTGTGGGTGTGCAGAGCCTTTAAAAACTGTTTTTGGGGTGATGGGAGCGTATTTCTCTTGCCCATTCTGAGCTCACAGAAGGAGGAAAATGGGCCATGAGCTATTCAGGAGACGCTTGGTAACTGCGGCACTCCCTGACTACCATGCTTTGCCCACAATGTCCCTTAGAGTGCCACCTCCCTGTGCAAGGGACTGAATCAAGAGTATCTGGCCACTGAGTCACCTCCTATGGGGCTCAGGTTTCTCCACAAACGCCTCCATGTTTCCTGTTGAGGATTTTGCTTTGAGCATCTTTTTCACTACAATTCTGAGAACTTATTGTTGATGACATCAGAAAAATGAGAGTTCCCATTTTCCAAATTCTACTTCCTCTTGCTAACGAAACACAGAAAACAGGAGAGACACACACCTGCCTGTGTCAGTCCAGGTGAACAATTCCTCCAGACCTCATAGAGTGAAGGAAGAGCCATCAGCCCGTTACTGGGTCCTGCTATGTAGACACAGAGTCCCTTCGGTAAGACAGTTCATTTAAGACGTGGCACAGAGCCAGGCACGGTGAGCGAATGCCCGCAATGCCAGCCTCTGGGAAACTAGTGCAGGAGGATCCCAAGTTTTCAAGCTTAGCCTAGGCAACGCAGCAATTTCCAAATTTAAGGGTTAGGTGAGATCCTATCTCCAAATTTAAAAGTAGGAAGTAGCTGGAGATGTAGCTCAGTGCAAAGATCCTATATTCAATCCCCAGTATTGCAAAAAAACAAAAAAAAAAAAATTGCAGCACAGGGGCCTCCTATGGCAGTTGGACACAGACAACAACCATAGGAACTGAGAACTGAGATGCACGTCCAGAGCATCTATCTTAACAAAGTCTGAGAGTGTCTGGCATGCAGGCAGGGCGGGACCCCATGCCTTCGGGCCTAGTGTATTGGTGATAAATTGGAGATAATCATGAGGTTGTTTCACAAACCAAGCGAGCATTTTTAACAGTCTGGTTAAGCAAACCTACTTTTCCCAACATACCTCAAAAATATCTTTTAATGGAAGCTCACATAGGAACCCCCAAACTTACAGGTCTTGACACATCCTACAGTGACTCCTAGCCTCTGTGACCTAACTAGGATACAAGTAGGAAAATTGACACCACTTTCAATCTTTCCTTTTTACCTGACGTCTCACCGCATGCACCTGGGGGAATGGCTTCCCAGCTGCTGGAGGATGGGACACTTCAGGAGCAACAGCAGTGGAGCCTCCCAGACATCTGCAAAGGAATTGCAGAGGCTCGGAGCCCTGCAGTAGCAGTGTGCGTGTGTGTGTGTGTGTGTGTGTGTGTGTGTGAGTGTGCGTGCGCTTGTACGGCATGAATGAGGTACCATGCCTGGACTGCAGGGAGGAAGATATGCTGGTAATTTACAAGGAAAGATAAGACAAGACTAGGAGGAGGAGGTCAATCAGATAAAAAGTACCACACACACAACTTGGATTTCAGCCGATTCTTTCATTTATTCCGAGAGGAACAGGAGGGAGAAGGGTAAAGGACAGAGCGTTGGGAATTGACTTCTTAGCAGCTCCCTGTCTTAACACACGTGGTGGTTTATTTCAACCTCATCTTTTAAAAAGCTACAGCAGTATGTTTAACTTTTTCTGCTTCCTCCTCCTCTTTCTCCTAAGAAGACAAGGGAAAATCTTCCTGGAGGTCTTACCGTTCTAGTCATATCCTCCAAGATGAGATGTCCGCTCTTGGTTTCTTTAGCTTACCTTCCAGCTTGAACATTATTTGAAAGCCTGATTTTATGACTATCACCAAGTGGACCCTGCCTTGTGGGTGTGAATGGGAGCAGAGGAGCTGTGGCCACTGGTGGGTCACATTAACCCTTAACCACGGACTCTCCAGCACTTTTTACAGTGTCCATAAGACTCCACCAAGAGTTAGGGTCCAGCACGGGTCTTTACTCCTGACTAGTTCAAAGCACATTATCTTGGAATGCCATGAATCTTGGAAGCCAAATGTCACAGTCTCAGGTAACAGCCAAGGAAATTATAGGACAGAGGTGAAAGGACCCTTTCAAGTGAAAAGCTAGTGGTGGAATCTGGGTCCCCTGTGGTTCTCTGCCATTGTTCTCACTATCATAAAATAATCTTGCAGAATTTATCAGCAGGAGCAACATTTGCAAATAAAGAAGGCTTCAGCCTTCTGCTCGAACAAAGAATGGTGGCACCTCGGAGGTTAAAAGTGTATCTTACCCTTCTCTTCGGTTACAATAGGATGGGAGTTAAAACAGAAAGAATAGACCGTAAGCGATCAGGGTGGGACCAGAGACATCAGGTAACGGAATATGAGGAATTTCTAAGTAGAAACAACAAATTGGAGTTGGGATCGGCTTTGCTTTGCTCTGCTTCTTTCATTTTGTTTTGTCTCAGAAACCTTCCCCAGAATGACTTCTCCCCTCTTTTGTCTCTGTAAGTTTTGCTACTTTTGAACTAGTGTATTTACACATTTTCATGGTTTTTATACCTATAAATTAAAGCAAAGCTATTTTCAGTGGTCCAATATTTTCTGAAACAGAGTTAAGAAGCAGAATAATAAGGTTTTCAATCATGCACAAGACTGACAATTAGCTAATAAAAACCTTTATTTTTTTGGTTCCCTATTTCCTCAAAAGTCAGTTCTCAGAAAAGCAATTCATTTACTGCATGTGCCCTGTTTACCAGCAGGGTTAAAGGTTCAGGAAAAGAAAGACGTCAAAATATTTATATTAAAGAAAGTCGCCGTTCCTATATATATCGCGTCTGGCTGTGGCTCTGCATACCCAGGAGCTGTCTGTCCCTGTCCCGCCCACCACAGGCAGAGGACGACTCACTGTACATCCTGCCTGGGCACTTACTCTCTTCTGGGCCGTTACCACCAGTTCTTTCCTTCTGAGACTCCTGCCATTCTTTCCTTCTAGATCTTCTTTTCCTTCTTGTGGTATTTAATACTTGAGGGCTAAGGTCATCAGGACCACATAAGAGTGTTTTCTGGTGCCATGTTTCAACTATTTCCTGATATATTTATTTTTGAAAAGTCTATTGTATGAATTAAAGTACAATGTACAGCTGTTGCCAGCACTGCCTCTGGGCCAGGTAGTATGCTAACTGCTTTCCCACCTCATCCTTTCTCATGCCACCCCCATGACGGCATGGTGGGCACGCATGATCCTCCCTAGTTTGTGGATGAGACATCAGACAACTTGCTAGAGGCTGTGCACACCAGACCCACAGCTCAGCTGACCAAGCCCTGTGATTTATGGCCTCTCCATTTCCGCAATCCAGAAAGAGGAGCCCCAAACTTGGCCATACCTTCAGAGTGATGTTCTAGAGCCATTTGTGCCCCAGGGAGAGATAGATCCAGGACAGCCTGGTGGCCTCTCATCAGCATGAGCAATGTTCTTCCAGAGGGGGACAACAAGTAAAGGTCAGGGACAGCGGCTGGGGGCAGTAATCAGGGTGACCCTGCCCCAGAGGCCAAGCGGGCTACCCTCCACGCACCAGCATCCTGCAGCCAAGCAGGTCACTGCAGAAGCAGAGCTGTGACAGAGGCAGGGCACCCCAGCTGGGACTTGGCCTGCCTTGCAGGGTCCCAGGAGAAAGCACACTGGGTTGCCAGCAGCCCGGAAGGCTGGAGGAAGGAGCGGTCACATCTCCACCATGGCATTGGATGGGAGCTTTCAGCCAATAGTATCTCTGTATGCCCTATGTCACTAAGCATGGAAGGAGGAAGGAGTCGCTATGTGGCACACCTTTCCTGAGACTCCGTGGAATGGCAGGCATTAGCTGAGTGAGAGGACACAGCCACCACCAGCCCGTCAAGGCTCTAGGCTGAGTATATCAGGTCTGTGCCCCACACATCCTGGCCACCCAGCCCAGTGCCTTCCAGGCTGTGGCCTGCCCACAGTGGGTGCCCATGGATAAGCAATGGGGGGCCTCTTTTGCCCACCAGCTCTTGGTCACAGAGGCTCCCCATACTAGAGGTGCCAAGTGGAGACCTTCAGAATCTATAAGGAAGCTGGAGTGGGTATGCCTCTGTTCCCTCCCCAAATCAGAGAGACACACACAGCACCGTGTGCCCCCCACAGCCCAGAGCCACCCTACACACTCATCACATACACACACTGTTGCACATACCCACCACAGACACCCACATACCACCACAGACAGCACACATCACAGATACCCACACTTAGCTCTGCACAGCGCACATGTACCACAGACACAAACTACATGTACTGTGCCCACATCACACACATCACACATCTAGCCACGCGC